>JAVCKT010013931.1:0-11976 GCA_032273925.1 Rhynchotus rufescens
CCCCGCCCCGCGCGTTCCGATTGGGCGGCCCGCAGGAGGGGGGCGGGGCGGGGGCGGGGCCGCCGGCGGAGCGCGGGGGGGAGGGGGAGGGTCAGTGGCGCGCGCGCGCGCGGGGGCCTCTGAGGCGATCGGAGCGACGCCCGTTACGCGAACGCGCCTCGGCCTCGCCCGCTCCGCCGGCCGGCCTCGCCCGCCGCCTCCGCGCCCCGGGAGGGAGGAGAGAGAGGGAGGGAAGGGGGCGGGTGGGTGCGCGGAGAGCCGGCGAGGGAGAGACCGAGCGAGCGAGAGCCGCCGCGGGGAGCGGAGCGAGCGCGGGGCGGCGGCGGCGGCGGCTCCTCCATCATGTCGGCGGGCGGGGACTTCGGCAACCCGCTGCGGAAATTCAAGCTGGTCTTCCTGGGCGAGCAGAGCGGTGAGTCACCGCCCGGCCCGGCTCGGCCCGGCCCGGCTCGGCTCGGCTCGGCCCGGCCCGGCCCGGCCCGGCGTCCCCGCAGCCCCCGGCCGGTGCCCCCCCCCCCCCCGGGCTCCGCCACTCCCGGGCATTTTATTTATTCCTTATTATTTTAAGCCCCGGCAGCCCCATCTCTGGGAGCAGCTGCTGATTCATGGAGCCCGAGCGCATCTGGTTTTGCTGGGAAAGGAGTGATCAGCCCCTGGTATCTCCAAGGAAAGGAGTGCTCAGCCCCTGATATCTCCTGCCTCAATATTTTATCAATATATATTCATGCATATGCGCATGATATAATTATGTGCGCATCGACGCAGTTTATTTTTGAAAATTGAGGCTCGGCGCAGTGGATGAGGCGCTCTAAATATTTAACGTGGCAAATGAGATTTGTTTTTCCTCCCTCGTCTTGGCTGGGAGGGGAAGGAGAAACCTGGATGTCTGAAGGCCTCTGCCTGCTGCATTAAATCCACCCCCCCCTTTTTTTTGTATTTAGGGAATTTTATTTATTTATTTATTTATTTATTTATTTATTTATTTGTGAGGGGGGAAAAAAAAGAAAATACATTAATTCGTGGGATGCTTCATGATCCTGGCTGAATATTGAGGATTTATTTTCCTATAAGGAGGAGGAGGAGCGGAGTATTCCCTGTGCCAGGGTGGGGTGTTTGCTCCCTCAGCCACCTTTGCTCCCTGCATGGCAGGAGCTGATGAAACGCTCCCCTCCTCCATGGCTTGCATGGAGTTTCCTCACTTAAATACAGAGGAGCTTGGCGGCGGGACTGCTGATTAATGTGATTTGACCTGTACCTGTGGGTCTTTTCCTTCAGCCTCTCCCTTTATCCCCTTGTTTTGGATGACGCCGGGAATGCGGGAGCGCGAGTTCAACTTGGGCATTTCTTGGTGCTCCGTCACCTGATCCGCTCGCCGAGGTGCTGTTTGGCCAGCCATTTTATGAGGATTTTTGGAAAAGGGTCGTGTGTGGGGAGGAAGAAAGATGCCCTTTTTCTCCAAGGTGCTATTTGGCTGCACGAATCTAAAGCGTTGCCTGTGATTTGCAAAATGCATTGCCTGTTTTCCTGTATTTCGGAGCTTTAATTTCCTGATGCTTTTAGCGTGTTTCTGCGGGAGGCATCTAGCACAGATCTTAAATCTCAGCAGCCCTTAGTTTACACACGAATTTATCTCTTCTGGCGGGCATAGCATCTGCTGTTTGCTTCCTCTAATCTTGTCATGTCCCCAGCCTCATCATCTGTGGTCGCAGTGGAAGGTCTCAAGTGATTCCCATTGATAGTTTCAAATCTGGGGAGGAGAGAGGCTTTTTTTTGTTTGTTTAATTTTGATCTAGCGTTGCAAAATGCTCTTAAATAGACATTGCCCTGTGAGCGCTGTGGTTATCGATGAGCTCAGGCTGCTGGTGAGGAGGTAGGTAGTGTCTGCAGCCACGCCGTGCGTTTCAGACGCCTTTGTCTCGATCCGGCTGATCCCTCAGGGGCTGCTCTGCACTGGACCTGGTGCTAACGCAGGAGGAGCTCGGGGTGTCCGTGCAGCCTGCGGGTGCTGCAGCACAGCGCCCCACACCTCGCCTTGCTCTGCATTCCCATCACATCTCTTCAAATCCTGCTGTCTCTATACCATTTTCTGTATTTTTTTTTCCTTATTCCCTTAATAGCTCCCATTACATACGGCTCCAGAAACAATCCACGTTCAAATCACGTTCTTCCATATTATGGCAATAATATGGAAGCTTCTCGCCTTCCGCAGGGGAGGTCTGGGGGGGTTTGCTTCCACATAGCTCCCTCTGTCATCCCTGCTTTTGAGGATGAAGGGAAACATATGTATTTATATATAAATACATACAAATATATTGGAAGCTCTTGTAGCTTTTGTGAATCAAACATCCCCTTTATACAACTGTTGCACTGGATTGCAGCATATACTTCCAGTTTAGCTGAAAGGTTGTCTGCCCTGCTGGAAAGCTGTAATTAAAAGAGATCCTCCTGCTGCTTGTGGGGATTTCTTTCAGGCCTTCAGAATGGCAAATGAGACCTTGGAAAGGAGCACAGTGTTGGCAAGACCTTCTGTGCTGATTATATGCAGCCTCTCCCCTAGTATGTGTGTTAAGGTTAAGAGATTGTTACCTGGACTTAATTTACTGCATGCGCTTTAGATGCAATTGTGTGATCAAAGCTGGTACCTTGCTCTGAAAGATGTGTATTTCTAGGCATTTCCTTCTTGTAATCTTCCTTTAAACCAAAATTGTGCAGTGGATGCGGTCTGTATTTTTTTTTTCCTCTCTCCTCAGCCATATTGTGGTAGCGGGTGCCGAATACCTAGACGTGTCCATGCCCACTGCAGTGATTCTTCCTAGCTACGCTCGTCAGCAGCTGCTGGTTCTCTTGTGCATTAAGCTACTGGGGTTTCTTTAAAGCAAAAAGCATAAACCACCATCCCTTCCCTTGTTCCCTGACCTCCAGAATCTTCCTGCTTCTGGAGTCTCTAGCATCGTCCGCTTTTACTGCTGCCGGTGCTGCGGGCAGCAAGCTGACACCCCGCTGCGGTTCTCCCTGGCCCATCAGCAGGGCTGCGTGCGGCTCAACAACGTAAGGTCACTCGCAGCCTCCCTGGAGATTTACTGCAAGTCATCGCTGCTCCAGAGCGATTTGGGTTTTGTCCCCCACGACCCTCCCCACCCAAGGTGGGTTAGCAGAGCCTGCATGTGCTGTGAATTCATCCCCACGCTGCAATATAATCCACATCCAGCTGAAAAGAGGCTTCTCTCTCTTCTTTTTTTCTAGTTCCTTCTTTTTTTCCTCTCATTTGCAGCACAAGGGTATAGCACTGGGTGACCAGCAGAAAGGGAACCTAACCAGTCCTTGTCTTAATTGAATGATGTCTCGCAGTGATAGATTATACACAGTTTACTAATTTTAAACATGTTAATCTTTACTGAAAAGGTAGGGCTCTGTACTGAGGGAATTATATATTTCTATTAAAAAAAAAAAAAAAAAGAAAAAAAAAAAAGCCTTGTTCTGCCTTTGATGTTGTTTTGTCAGGTGACTTTCATGAGTCCTGAGGCGTTAGGTAACAAATTCCGTTTCTGGGTCACATCAGTTAGTGTATACATCACCTCTCTTTGGGTTATTTGTGGTAAACACGGTATATAAACCCCAATATTTATTTACATCTTGAGTGTTTTGTCTTGCATGTGGGCATCTTTTGCTCTGTATATGTCAGTTTATGCTTGAGCAGGACTGAATGCTGGAACACAGCAAGAGATATTCTTTCATCATGTGGGTTCATGATGCAGGTTTATATTGAAGTCTGAAGGGCATTAATATAAATATATACAGAAAGCAAAATCAAGCCCCTGTTGTATCTTGCTGCAGTCACTTCTGCATTGTATAAGATGATGTAAAAAAATGTTCCTCCATGCTTTGTGGAGGCCATCTCCACATGTAACTTGTGTCTTTAAAAAGAAGTGTCCTCTGGTTTGTGAGCAGCAGCGGGGTGTGAACTTATCCCACCAGTGAAAAAAGTCTTAGCATCTTTCCTAGTGCTTTGATTTTCTTAGGTGGTTGGAGCTCCAGAGATTTGGATTATTATTTTTGCTTTGTGCATTTTCTACATGAATTACTTGCCTCATTTGCTTGAGTGCTTCTGGAATGTTGGTCCTGTTCATTGTCTTCTCCATTTTGGAAGCAGCCCTTCCAGCAGTGCTCTTGAAGAAGTGGGGAAAGGACTCAAATACTTCTATTCCTGCTTTCCTAGTGCCTTCTGATGTTTATCTATTATGAATAGGTAAGATCTTGAAGGAGATGGCTCTCTTTTTTTACAGAGGGCATCTCTCTGCACTTCCGTAGGTTTTTTCAGTCCATTTATGTGAAGTTATTTGTGATCTTATAAGGGAGGAAATGATCTTAGTTCTTGGCATAATGATGAATTTTGTATCTTTAGCCACATTGAGTGTTTGGTGATACTGGGCACTTTCTTAGCCCACCATGCAGGGTTTGTGAAACAGCTGTCTGACACATTGGGGCTAATAGAGCACTAAAGGTGAAAAAACCCCTCTGAGGTCAACCTGAGCAGAAGATCCAGCTCTTGGAAATTGTCATAGAGGTTACAGCTGTGGGCCATTCTTTTAGACCTCTGATAATGTTTCTTCTATGACCATTTAGTAATGAAGGCAAGTAGCCACCTCCTTACTTGCCTTCAAAGACATAAGATACTATGCTCCTGATTAAAATCAAATAAAGCAGACAGAAATGACAAACCACAATCAAACCAAGAAAGCAACCAGAAACTTCCAGTGGCTTGAAACCCAAGGTTCCCTATCTTGACGCACTCACTGTAATATTTTTGTCAAGACAACCTACAAAACTCACCTGTGACTTCAGTACCTTGTAAGAAAAAACTTGACAGAAGAACACTTCTGGAAGCTCTGGTATGAACCAGGATATAAAAATATACAAAATAAAATATGGGCCAGTAGTGAAACTGGAAATTTTTAATTCTATTCTTCATTTCTTTACAGAGCTTAAGCAAGGATGAGATACTAAATGGATTCTTTCTTTTCGCCTCAGCATAACTCAAGCTCCTGGAGCTCCGATATATTTGCCCAGTGACAGCAAACAATCAAGTCTGTTACTTTATATCAGCTATTTTATTTTGAATGTAGGACTTCATGGAGTAAATATGTTAAATGAGTTTTTTGTGTGTATTTCAGGTAGATTCAACTCTTACCAATTGCAGCTTAGTGTGTCACAAAGAAAGAACTATGAATCTGGGAAAGCAAGTACTTTAGGAGATAATGAATGTTTTTCAGCTGTGTGACCTTACAAATGGTTCAGTAAATGTGTATGGGTGTGTATATGTATATTGTGCTTGGACAATACTGAACTTAATGCAAAAGCCACTGAAGTCCACAAGGTATCTCCAAAATTGCTTGATCTTGCCTGCTGACCCTGGCTCCTTTTACACTTCAGGTAGCTGCTGTGTTACTGCTGCACACACATTCACTCTGATGTTTTCTGCTTGTGGTAGCCGTGTCCATTTTAATGCCCAAAGTTGGGGCGTCCTCTGTGAGTTTCCATTGCTTGACTATGTGCTGGTATCCCCTGGAGATGCCACGTAGCTATTCTGAGATTTGCAGGCTCGTAGTGTTCTCTGATCCAGACTTGTGTAGGAGGCATCAACACACATCTTTGGTTTAAATCTAAAACATATTTCCCCAGAACTGAAAGAGCCTGGAGGAGAGATTGGAGCATGATCATGAGCAGCTAAGCATTTTGTCTTCAAACATGGCCAAATCACCAGTGCCATTGGAAGACGCAAGAAACCTGCTAATGGGAAAATGTTCTTACTTTTGATCAGTTATAAGTGGACAGCTTTATCTGCCCACTTAGTGTGTTTTTTTTCTTAACATTTTTAGCCATATAAATGATATTCATTTTTTATACCCTTGCTGAGTACCATTATTTAACAGTTCACTTGTAGGAGCGCAATCAGCAATTGTTACAGCAAGAAAACCCACTCCAGGGTTTCTGTAATTAATGCAGAGGCCAGTTTATCCCATTCCTTGGAATGCTTCCTGTTGTGCTTCCTGTACTCTCCTCAGTCCAGGTTTGAGTTAGAGCTAGTGCATTTTCACAATATTCTTGATGTGAGGAACACATGCAGTGTTGCATTAATCTGAGCACTGTTTCTCTGCAGCTTGGAGGGCCAGGCACTTCATTTGTTTTAATGAAGCTGTTGCCTCCTCCAGAAGCAGAAAATATTCGCTCATTACTGACTCTGTCCTTTTCTGCCAGCACAGAAATGGCCATGAGAAACCCTTCTTGTCAGTGATGGAGGGTTTTTTTCTTTATGACCTGACAGAAGGAACATTTAGCAGAAGGATCTGAACTAGATGGGTGATTGAATCATCCCGTGGACATCTGAGGTGGTAGAGGAAATGGAGAGAACAAAATTTATTGTAAGTGCTAGGAGCAAAAGCATCGTGTGCACAGGGGAGATCAATAAATCTTGGTGAGAGCAGCGAGAGCTCGGTGCCGGAGTGGAGGGCATTCTGTTGGAAATGCAGGGAAATGGAGAATGCCTTCAGAAAAGTAACCGAAACCATAGGGAATGTTGCCTGATGGGTGCAGTCCTTATTGAGTAGATGAATGGGACTTAACTTTCATGTGTAGCAAAATTAATTGGCTGTGAAATACTGTGCTGCAGTATCTTTTCTTTCAGAGGAAATTCTGACCCTTTCCCGACTTTACCAGAGTGCTCTAGATAGGTCCTTTTTTTTTCTTAATTTAATTGCCCTTTCTGTATTACCTTTTTTGTTGTTGTTGTTTTTGGTGTTTTTTCCTTCTGTTTTTGTGCTCATGCATTTGCTGCTAGAGCAATTTTTGAATATTGTGTCCTTGGCTTCTCAAAGTGGCTGCAAATTGCTCGGGCCTCTCCAACCACCTGAGAGCCTCTGCAAGGGCTTTATTATAAAGATGAACTGCAGCTGCTTCTGTGGACAGTTGCAAGAACCTTTCAGCACAGCAGGTAGATGCAGGGTGAAGGCCTCCTTAAAATGGTTGAAAACAAATCAGAGTTTAACCCAAGATGTACCATGAATGCCAGGCCTTCATTTTGCCTTTCTTCCCAACCTCAGGAATGCCTTTCCATGAGCTTTTCACAGGGCAGGTCCCTTCCAGCCTCTCCATTGCTGACCCACCCATTGGTCCAGGTTCCTTTGATGCCTTCTCAGCTTTCCAAACTGCGTCTTATTTTCACCCCTTCATGTATTTCCTGCTTAATTATGCTCCTATTCTTTCAGTTCTCCCATTTTAATGCCATTTTTATTTTAGCTCTGATGTATTTTTGCTGCTTTTGCTAGGCACTCATCCTAGTGGCTTTTATCCAATATCATATGTTTTACTTTGTGACCATAGTTATTTCCCACTGTTATATTTTTAGTTGCTGCTAAACGTCAGTGTGATATGGAGACAAGGAGATTTTTTTTTACCCTGAAACAGTGCAAACGAATGCAGATCACAGGCTGGCATCCTGTGAAGTTTGCATCCTTCTTGGGATATTATGGTGTAATAGCAGACCTGAAAAGTCTCTGTGAAAACCTCTCAGTCTTGTAATTGTTGGTTTGCTACATAAAAAGTGTTTTCCCTTCTCTGTGAATGCAGAGGGATACTAGGATGCAGCTGGTTTCATTTATGTCTGTAGACTGTAGTTGCTCTGAAGCAGGTAATTTACTTGGTCTTAGAAATTCTGCAATTTTACTTTAAAATTACAAGAGGGATTTTCTTCTCTAGCGTATGGTTAGCATTTCTCCAAATCGTCAAACTGCAGATTATAGAGTAAATTCAAAAGGAACCTGAGGCTAATCGTTAGATACGTTCGCCACAGTAAGTCTTTCACTCCAGAGAAATGTTTCTCTGGAGAACTGCCTGGATGATATATTAAACTGTTGTTGTATTCGGTGTATGACTTGCACAGCAGAAAATGAATCAGAGACTTGAGAAGCAGCTTTGTCTGCTTGATTTTGGGTTACATGCAGAGCTCTACCTTGTTTGCCGCCTGCCACAAGTTAGGACAGTTCCCTAGCAAGGTGTGGGAGCCAGAGCCAGTGCTTAGTGATCCTGGATTCCTCATCGCTGGGGGAAAAAGGGCTTCTTGGCAAGGGAGGGGAAGAAGTGTCCGGAATGACACATTTGCGAGGCATTTGAAACCAGCCTGGAGCTTCTTCACTCATGTGAAACACCAGTGGCAAACAATGACAATTCTAGTGTTTACTATCTGTGGTGGCAGCTCTTCTGCAGGTCTTGATGGGGTAAAAAGTGGGAGCTTCTGCTTGGTGTGACTTTTTCAAGGTTTTCAGAAAGCTCATGGTGAACTTCTAAGCTGGCTTTGTGTGACAGCCTGAAGTCCCCCAACTTATCTGCTGTGCAGGCCTACATAAGGAATTGTTAGAGATGGTTAGGAGCTTAACTAGTATATATCCTTATAGTCTTTGTATGAAGGGATTTATTATTGTGCCTTTAATAATGTTTGAGGAGAAAATTTATTTCTGTAGCGTGTCACAACTGTGTGTTTTATTCTAAAATGTCTCCTTTTCCAAACCTAACTTTGCATGTAAGCCCTCTTCCCTTTATTTGCTTTTCAGCCCTAAAATTATTTAATAGTAGCTTCCCCCCCCGAATGAAATTTAAAAACAAAAGCCAAAAAAACAAAAACAAAAAAAACCCACCTTCTTCCACTATTTGAAACCAAATTCCTATCTTTGAAAGACATTTTAAATCTTGAGTCTACAGACCCCTCAGGCTGCCTGGCCTATTTCCAAAACATTCGTGAAATGCAGCTGGGAAAAACAAGTTTACTGTCAGCAGGTTTCAATTCCCTGCAGAGGAATCTGCATCTCAGGAAATTTTTAGAAGTTCTACACGTTGAAAAACTTAAAAACTCTCGTGCCAGGCTAATATTGCTTATTTTGATGGATTAATGTCCTTATAGCTTGGAGTTCTTAATCTGTGGAGCAGGCAGAAGAGCTGAAGTGTCTGTGTTGCCTCTCTTCTGACTCACTCCCCAAGAGGGAAAGCTCTTGCAGTTGAGGAGTTTGGTGTCAGGATAACCCTGCTCTTGAATTCATGACCCAACATATTGGTTGCCACATGTTGCCTGGACTTGTGCAAGAATCTGAAGCACCTGGAGTGACTTCTGGGCAATACTGTGTTATTCTCAAGGGTTAGATTTTTTTGATTTGCTTCCCTCCTCCCCAAAAAAGACACTGAAAAGCAGGGTTCTCTGCCGCTCATGCAATATACTGTGGGATAGGCATTTTAATTTAATTCCTGATACTTTCCCCCTGTGTTGCTGGGGAATTGCATCATGCCAGTTAAGCCACAAGAATTGTTGTGAGAGGTTTGTGTGCACCACTGGTTATTTTTGGAGTGGTCCCTTGGTGTTCTCCACAGATAAACTTAACTCGCATCTGCAAATGCTCACAAATCTCTGCTGTGTTTTTATGCAGGGGTGCACTTAACACAAGCTCACAGGTGGTGCTTCTGATAGGCACCTCCTCAGCTCCCATGCTGCATGGACCTCAAAATAGGACTCTGTCAACATCTTATTCAAGGTTCCTTCAGAAGAAATTCAGAAGCGTGTCATCTGAAGATAGTTTGAGAGAAAAGAGCCTCTCTGGAATCTGTCCTCTTGCTCTCGTTGAATCCTAGTCTTTGCAGAATTGTCCAGAAGGTGGTAGGTTATCTGAAGATGATGGAATCACTGAGGAGGAAGCTCTCTGGGGCTCTTATCTCTTGTTTTTTTTTTCCTCCTGCAGCAAGGTTAAAAACTACTGCTGTGTGAGGGGGCAGAATCTTAGGAGAGGTAGCAGTGAGAAGAGGGAACAGAAGGAATTATTCTCATTATTTTACTAGCTCCATTTTTACCTAATAATGGTGCTGGGAAAATGTTAAGGAAAACATTTTTTTTTTTTCCTTCTTTAGTTGGCTTGAAAGTGAGCAGTTATCCTTAGCACTTGTGTCTCTGGAAACTTCAGATTTATCTGGTTTTAAACTGCCTTATCTCTCCAAAAAATGAGAAGGCCAGTTTAAAAGCACAACAAGCAGTAAGTCTATGGGCAGAATGTATTTGGGATAGCTTGTTTCAAGGGCTCTGTGCGGCATGTGGAAACGCTGCACGAGTACCCTTAGCTCAATGCTAGGATATGCTGGGTTAGTTTGCATCAGAGCAATGTTTAGTGTAGAAAAGAATAAACACCATAGGTGTTTCACTGTGGAAATGTGCACACAGATAGAGGCCTGTTCTTAGCTCCTCACCTACACAGCTCTCCTGCCTTGGGATTTGTCTTCTTGTCATTAATTCCATTAACTATGGACGGTGTTGCTGGTGCATAGCCCTGCAAAGGTGAGATTTCTCCTGTGGCTTTATCTTCCATGCCGTATCTTCTCTCTTGGTGTATCCCAAATAGTGGGATTGGGCTAAAGGATTTTTTTTTGCCTCCGTAAATCCATTGATTTGCAGTGGTGGCAGCTCTAGCAGGGATTGCTTCAGCCGTACCTAGGATCTGTGGAAATGAGGCATCACGAACTTGTGGCTCTAAGAAAGTGGAATCTTGTAGATTGGGAGGTTCCCTGGTCACAAAACCCATGACCTTGTGGTGCTGAGCATGGAGAAGAGGGCAGCATTAATAACCAGAAAAGCATTTGGGGTTGAGCTCTATAAAGGAAAACCTGCAAAACCTTTTGAAGATGCTTCTGGATCCTGAAACAAAAAGCTAGTTGCTTAGGGAGGCAGTGCTTTTGTTTGCCATCTACCTCTAAAATTTGAAGTTAAAAGGAATATTGCAAAGTGAAACTTGAACCTGTAATGCACTGAGTTCTTCCAGCTATTCCAAAAGAAATTTTATTAGAGCTCCTTCAGTGACACTTCCTAATAATTAATAACCCAGTTTATTTTAAGAGAGAAACACGATACCCTGCAGGTTTGTGTATGTTTTTCTGTTGTTGACTTCCTTGAGCTGCTTCTCCAAATTGCTTTCAGAGTCTCAAATCTGAAGTTTCTGTAGTGCACATATTTTGAATAGGGGAGAAAAAATAGATTTCTTTGTGGAGGCAAATGAGAGTATTCTATAGGTCTTGAAAGTGGAGAATAGAAAGTAGCCCTCTACTATAAAACAGCTGCAAATAACAAATATTCTTAGATGCTGTAATCAGCCCTTAGATGATTAGGAGTGCAGCAGAGAAAACAAGGCCCATGGATGCTAATTTTAAGTAGGGATTTCTGCAACAATATGGAGAATTTTGATTAAGCTAGCCCTTTTAGAGGTGTTTTGGACAGCTAGTAAGAAGTAAGGATGAAGTTTAAATTTATAGCAGTAGAGTCTGCTGTCTAGTAAAGCAAACCTAGATTTGAGGGATTCTGACCCTTTCCACTCTGCCTTTTCAAAACAACTAATGCTCATCCTCTCAAGAGCTACAAAAAAAGACATAATGTGATAAATAAGTAAGGGTGAAATTCATCTGAGTGTGAACTGACAGATTAGGCCCCTACTAGTAACCCAAACCTCCCACTGTAATTCTTCAGGAAAAATTCTTGCAGGGACCAGTTTGCCCATTCAAGGTGGCAGTGTCGTAGGTTCAAAGCTTTTAAGGAGGTATAAACCATTACCTAGAAATATGTAGGTAATTCAGCTAAATATGAGGAAGGAAGGCTGTAGACCCAATTTACCTTGTCCTTTTTTTTATATAGATATAACCTGTATGCATGAGAATACAGGAAAGGAAAATGGGTTTTCTTCTCACTTTCCAATAGTTCCAGAGAAGGAAGAAAAATTTGCTTCTCAGGTTATCCATCTTACATATGGAAGATCTCAGCTCGAATCCTGCTTTGCCACAGGCAAATTTGCCAAAATTTGGGCAAATTAGTTTATAGCTTCTTGTCTGGGATATTAATACATTCAAAACTGGAAAAAAAAATAAAAAAAAAGAAAAAAGTGAAATGTGAAGGCTTTTAAATAG
>JAVCKT010013933.1:0-23303 GCA_032273925.1 Rhynchotus rufescens
CTATTCCTGTACCTTTTACGTGTGAAAGGGACTAGAGTTTTGGATTCTAAACGACCCCTCTTCCCGAGGATGCAAATTTGTCGCAGAATCTGCTTTCTCACCACTGCTTGCCAAGTGCACCATGGAGGCTCTTACAGCAACAGAAGGGCCAGGCTCAGGTGGAGGTTCTGCGGGGACAGCAAGAGGGACCTTCCCCTCATGGAGGACACAGCAAATGCATCAGACTCCCCAAAGCCACCAAGGGAAACCACAGCCGTGGAAGGACTTGGGAATTCCACCCTTCATTTCACTGGGCAGGGTCTCACGCCCCTGCCACAACAGGATCTCCGCTAATTCCATCAGCGAACACACAGCTCCACGTGCCCTCAGCTACGGCAACGCAACCAAATGGGAAGGAAAGCAGCATAAATCACCGAGCACGGATCTGCGAGAGGAATGAACGTCACATGTTCCTAACCAGATCTCCCCAGCAGCACACGGCCCGTGTGAGGGGCACCCATTCTGCTTTGTTTTCCATCCCTAAATTGGGAATCTAAGCAGAGATACTGTAAAAGCCAAGTTAAACCACCGGGAAAGGGAAGCAATGGTGAAGAAGCAGCAACCACCTTCTCCAACTGGGGTGCAGCCATGGATGCACCAACCTCCAGGGTATGTGTTTGAATACTAAGCAGTAGTTTATCTCAGAATAAGAGGAGCATGAGCTCCAATTTTGGATCAGCATAAAGGTTTAGGAATAGCACACATTTGTATCTGAACCTTTCTGGAATTTTCCAAAACTTCCTAAAAACAAAAAGTAAACTTAAAGAGGGTTAAAATATAATTCACCATTGCAGCGATAACTGTATGTTCTGTGTTCTCAACGAAGGAGATGGTACTTTCAGTTAATAATGTATTTTTAAAGATGCAGTAATTAAGTGTATCTGCAGGTCCCTATGAAGCACGATCCATTAGCAGACGATGAACTCGGGTAGAGAGCAACCCTTTCACAGCAGAGAGGAATGAAGGTGCCTCATGGTTCCCGTGTGCAAACTGCAACTCGCACCATGGGGATCCTGCTGCTCCCCCAGCTCAGCCCTAGTCACCCAGCTCTGGGTTTGAAGACCACTTTCTATCCATAGATCTCAGCCTGGTGAGCAGCATTTTCATACGGCCAAAGAAACCAGGGTACCCAGTCGTCAAGGGGCTTCCCAGCACTGCCACGAGCCATGTGGAGTGAAGTCTGGAAGACTCGAGGATCATGCTGGATCCTGCCAAAACTCCCACTAACAAACAAACACAAAATGGCATTTTCACTTCCCACCAACAACCCAGGGATGAAAGATGGGCAGAGGTAACTCTTGGTTTTCCTAACTCTACCCTTCTATGACTTCAGTTGCAGGCAGCTCTGCCTGGTATCCATCCAGAATTTGTACCTCTGTGTGCTTTAATCCAAGACACTTAAGTTCCACCAGCAACTGCTATAAAAATATCACTGCAAACAAGAGATGTCAGGACAGCAATCAGCAACTGAATGCAAAGTTGACAGTGATACCAAAGTGCATTCCCACATATGAAGTCATGCACATCCTGGATGTTAGAAAATGAACACACACACTTGTGCTAAAACAAGCAGATCTCCCATTCACTGAGATGGCAAAAACCAGGAAAGTTTCACTTTTACAATACTTTTCAGATGCAGTGCAGCTAATTTGATTGTAATGAAGGGTATTCCTACACCTGTCTGCTAGTTAAATCATTATGAAGTGTGTCTGCATCTAAGTTTCATTTACTTAATCTACCAAGTCAAATTACATCTTTCAGAAATGATGTTCCTGACAACTTTTAACTCCATTCAGCTTGTGACTTGGGGACATTTTCATAATCTCAGACTCACTAGTCATTTCTGAAGATCTTGGTTACTGTTTCAATATGCTTATCCAAGACATAAATAAAAAAAACAAAGATTGCTGTACTCAGTGTACACACACTCCCCATGCAGCGCTCATGCTTGATGATATTAAACTTGAAAAAAAAGAGCAATCTAAAGAGCCCTCTGCTGTAACTCATGTTCACTAATCCCTCTCCCTTCAGCAAGGAATAGCGTGGTCCCAATAGATCACCAGGGATTAAGGGGACCATTCCCTGCTGGCTTAAGCTGATGAAGCTCCAGTGAATTCAAAGCCAGCCTAGGACAGCGATGGGGCCTGGCTCAGCATCAGGCTGTTCATCATTTGAAAGGAGTCTCTCACGTAGCTTCTTTATTTCCTTTACAGGCTTCTCCTTCCACGGGCAGGTAGCAGCTCCCCAGGTTTCACACTGACACCAGTGCAAAGCCCGTGCTGTCCAACAGCATCTGCTGCTGAATAAACACAGGTACTCCAGCAGATTTTATTTTTGAACGTGGACAGCAGGTTCATAAAAACCCAGCAACCTCTGTGACTTAGTTGAAATACATTAAAAACCCTTTTAAAAAGCTTGGCCTTACTAAGCAAATAGGTCAATGCTAACTGGGAAATGCACTGATTTTAAAGGAATGCCTGCTCAGTGACCTGACCTTCCTGCCAGTGCCTGAGCAAGGTGAAAGCAGGCTGCAAACTGCTCCAACTTCTATTGACAAAAGGCTCGTGATACTGTCAGCCCTGTCAGAGCAGAGAACCCCAAACCCCAGTTGCTCCTGAGACACAAAAGCAATCTGCAAACCAAAGTTAAGAGGAAAGCACAGCAAAGCCCAAGTTATTTTACAGACAGACACACTTTGTGCAGGCTCCCAGCAAGGCCTCTCTGCACAGCTGAGGTGAGACTGCAAACAAGGTTAGTGTGATTAGTGCACGCTGCATTGAGTCTACCTGTTTACATTTCTCCTCCAAGTTTCCTTCACCAGGCCCTGAGGAAGCTGTAGTTGTCCTAGCTGGCAAATCCTCCCCTACCCAACTATGCATGGTCTGCAGTTGACAAACAGGAAAGTTTAAATTATTTAAAGAAAGCAAAGATTCAACGAAATCACCTGAACAGTGCATATGCTCTCATTTTGCACGAGACAGTTTTAACCAGTCACTTGAGTATTTTCAAGCAACTAAAACCACTAGTATTTGACTTAACCAAGAGACTTTCTTTCAGCAGAGGGCAGCACTGGCTTTACATTATTCAGCCACAGTTCTCAGGTTTGGCTTTGGTGACCTACCAATGACTTCCACAGCCCTTTGGAAAACCCAGCTGAGATGATGCAGGGCCTGGGCCATGTGCAACTGCACTGAGATGGCAACAGGATTTGCATCCGGCCAGCCAGGAGCACTGGGAGCAGAGCTTGGATCTTCCTGGATCTTTCCTTCCTACGTGTCTCAGTGTCCAGAGGAAATCAGAATCCGAGCTCCTGACTGCAGTGGGACCGAACAGGCCAACACTCTCTACAAATGCCTTGTGCACTGGGATCCGTCTGGGGAAGCTGCACACTGATGTGCGCTCACTTTTGACAAATATAATCACACTGCGTATAAATTATTCATTTCGCCATCCAGGCTGGGGCAAGCATGATTTTAACAGCACAGGATGTCTCGGGACGGAGGAGCTCTCTCATATCCCCTTAGTTACAGGAAAGCAGAGCTAGAAAGCTACAACATAAAGCCAGCGGGACTGGGAAGCAGCAGTGGCACTGGCACTTGCATTAGCACACCTGTGGGCACAGGGCAAGGCTTTAACAACCTTCTCTGACGAGCACAGCTGATTGAGAGTTAATGCACACCTATTCAGAGTGTTGGCAGGGCCTAAACAAGTGCAGTTTAAGCGTTATTTCCAGCAGACCGTTAAGCTTTAGCTTAGAAACAAGCTAACAAACTATCTGCCAGACCGAACCTCCTGCTTGTTCCCTTTTTGGGTCTAGATGGGATGATCACAGCTCTCCAGATTACTGATATGGCAGCGTGAATCACAACGGCTTCAACAGCTCACAATCCAAGCATGCTAGCTTGATTTCAAGGATTTGAATCCACAGCCCCAAGAGATTCCTATTAGACTATTCTGTTTACATCTATATCCTGAAAAGGAAGATTTTAACAGATACATACAGAATTCATATACAGATTAAATCCATATTGGCTTTGTGTTTTATATAGCACACACTTAGTACAGCATAAGAGGCATTATTAATTGTGTAGGGTTGTATGACGTGTCAAAATGTGACTACAGTGTGAATGGCATCTCAAACAACTGCCAGCAGAACCTCTGCAGCACTGAATAATCACATACTTCGGTTCCAGCTCTGTAATATATTTAAGCTCCGCATGTATGCTGATCTTTTTGTCATCTGGTCATAGCAAAGACTACAGCAAAAAAGGTTCATTCAGTATTTCCAGGAGAGCCAGCCATTACTCCCAGAAGTCAGGAAGATGAAGGCTACTCTGAATTACTTTGCTCCCTCCAAAAAGGTAACTCTTCTACAAATGGGGCTTGCCCCCACACCCAAATATTTCATTTAGAACTAGCAACAAAGATTATATTCTTTTGACAACTGAGAAACTCATGGCACGCCACGACCTGGCACGCCACAGGTCATTCCCATATACAAGTTAAGAAAGAAGGATCAGTTTCTGCAGGTGGTTTGCAATAAAAACATGCACTTCAACCTGCCTGCAAACCTGACATGCCGCATGGCAGACTCGGCCATGGCTGCATAGGGAAAGCAGCCAAGGACTCCTTTATTTGATCATTTTACAATGCACACGTAAACCTTTAGTCCTCATATTAAAAAAAAGACGAGCCATGTCTACCAATATAGATGCTTGTATATTTATATCCATGGCATGTACAGATGTATTATGCACAGATACATAATATAAGCAGGAGTACATGCTCTGTGGAGCAGTTCCTTATCTCTTGTTAGCACCAACTCCTAGTTTCTAGCAACTTGAGAAAGTGCAACTGCTCGTCTGACCAACTGCTTTCAACACAGGGGAGCCCAGAAGGCTCTACACGCATCTGAGAGCCAGTTTAAGGAAACCTACCTGTAAGCTCATGTTACCCAACAAGCAAGTGATGATCTTGCTGGCCACTACTGCGCAGAAAAGCTGTTTTTCTTATCCTGCATACACTAAAAATATTTGTGCTCTCATAGCTCTCTAGCTTCAAAATCAAAACAAACAGAAAATGACAGCTCCTATTTTGGAAACACAACTAGGACACTGAGAACCTTTTTGTTCTAGCAGCATTAAAATAATTACTGAAATCCACCAAGCACCACTTTTGAGGAATTACACTCTTTTTCCTAACAATGACTATGCTTAAATCCCTGAAAGTTGCTCTGCTTAGCCTTTAGTTCTAGCTCAACTTTAACAATATCCTTTTGCTGAACCCAGCAGTGTGGACATGCTGCTATCCAAGGCTCCTTAGAGATGAGATCCTAAGGCCTGTTTCTCTGTCTGCTTGGCTCTTCACAGGGTCATTATGAGACGTGCAATTTTTGTCTAGGAACTTCACAAGAAAGCTACAGCTCCCGACCTACTGAGGAATATTTAAATGCTTTGCCATTAAAAGCTTTTCCATAAATGTCTTCTCTGCTGCAACCTTCCTTGCTTGATTGAGAGCGTGAATCTGGAGGCCTACAGCTTTCTCTGACCTCCTTTTTCTGGTAATTTAAAATAGTTTCCTGAACAGCTTCCTAAAAAAAAACAGTTTTGGAATCAATTCCCATCCCAGACAAGGCTTATAGTTTTCTTTGGCTACCTCTAGACCTTCACCCATAAACCAGTGACAATCCAAGAGGGCCACTGTTTAGGACAGGTAGGTTGAGCTTAGTCATGATGTAAATTTGAGCCACACTAATGTTCACTCGGGCTTTTGGATTCCTTGCCTTGGCTCCAACATGTCACTAAGTTCCTGCTTGAGGGCAGCTTAGTCAAAACACAGTATAAGAGCAGGACAGTTGACAGAAGAGCTTTTCTCGTTATGCAAGTGGAAGGCAGAACACGATGCCGTGCACAGGACAGATGTCCATAAGAGATAAAAATAAGCGTGCTTCATCAACAAGGAAACCGGGCAGGTTGTCATGGAAGAAAAAAATCACTTCTTCCTTAAGATTAGTGAGCAAAATAACAGTAACATGATACAGATCTGCTACTGTTAAGACCAGAGCTTAACCGATTGCCAAGGTGGTGGCAGCATCACTCATGCCTCACCTTGAAGAGCTTTTCTCCCTTTCAACCTGGGCATAAGCTCCTCCCAAGCACCAGCATCCCAGGCACCCTTACAGATGACTCCAACCCCTTTCTTAGGGCTGAGCTCTCATGTTTAATAAAAATTTCCATTCCCCTTAGCCTCGGGCACAAGGCTTCTTAAGGCCTTGGCCAGAGTGAAATCAGAAACCTCATTTTAATTTCCATTCTTGAGCTGATGGCTCCTCACCAGAATCAGAGTATTTTCCCACACAGAACCCAATCTTGCAATCCAAAATTAATGGGAGTTTTGCCTACGTAAGGGTTGCACAATTATTTCGCTGGCAATATTAGTGATAACAGCCAAGTTACTAAGCTAATAGCCTCAACAACAGTCATCTATTAACATTACTATTTTTTGTTACTTTTCTGAGCAGTAATAACTGTCTTTTGTAGAATGATTTCATTGAATTCGAAACATTTTCAAAAAAAAAGAGATTCAAATTGAAAAAAGATTTAAATTGACATCGCATGATAGAGAGAAATAAAATTCTTAAATCATGAATAAGTGACATAATGACTCTATGTGCATAAATCAGCAACACATGCTCTCACATATGCAATTCATGGCACCTGTAGGCAAAATTTGAACCATTTCCCCATATAACTACGGATAGGAGGCAAAATTCTCTATTTCTACCTAGGATCTTTTATTTCACACAGTGGACAAATGCCTTTCACCTCTCTCCTAGCACTGTTTCCAGGAAGCAAATATTAAAGACTATTTGCTTTGCATTCAAGTTAAGTGTTAACTATCTCTAAAACAAGGGAAAAAATATTTACCCATAACACTCTGCAGCTCTCTTTACTTGAAAAATACAGCACGCCAGTAATCTTCACTATATATAATTTACTGCTACTGTCAACAATTTAAATGAGTTCTGCCCTGAGACACTATTTGTCAGTTACTCACGGTGATGTTAACTGAACGCTCCTTAAAGTACATCATGTTTTCTCACTTTTAATACTCAAGTGATAACAGAGCTTTTATTTAACTATGGATATCGTTTCATGCTGAAGCATAGACTCTTTTCTGGACAACAGCAAATCCTTGGGCTAAGTTTGTCTGTGATTGCAAAAATCTATTAAATATGACCTGTAGTCCAAGTGCAGTGGCAGGCAGGTTAAGCAGATCAGTACATTTGTTTAGTAAGCACCAGAGGGTGCACTGAGTTTAATACGGATGTACCATTCCCTGTGAAAAAGCTTTTTGGATTAGATATCACCTCAGCTTGGCTTTTTCTCCAGTACCTTAATAACCACAGGCCCGGAACCTCCATGACCATTGTGCACAGCTAACAACGCCAGAAAGATCCCATCATTGACTGACAATATAAACTGTTTCATGAACAGGTCCTACCATAGGATAAAACCAGTTATTAATTGCCATTCATGCTAATGAGCACGAGCATTCACTATGAGCACATTTATATGTTTACCTAATCAGCAGAATGTGGCTGTTTTCCTGCATTTTACACTCGTTCCAGGCCTCTCCAGCATTCCGATGAGTGCCTGAGCATTTGGAATCTGAATTATATTTCTTCCTCCAGGCCTTTAACTGTTCCCTCGGGTTTTGGGGTGGCAATGCTTTGCACAGTTGCCTCATCACTCTGCATTTCGAAAACCTCACACTCTGAAGGCTACCAGCAGTAATAGCTTTTAAGAGGAGAAAAATCAGCTTCTGACCCTTAAACTATACAAATTAATCTTTTTTTTCATATAGAAAAACAGCACTGCTTTTCCAGCTGATAGTTTCCTATATAGATGTATTTAATTGTGTTCTTCAGGACACTTACGTGTCAGGGCTGGCCGGTGATAATCAAGTTCGTTATTCCATAATGAATTTATTAGTCTGTTAACTACAGCCCTCAAAGAGATAATGGCCAATGACTGCTTATAAATCCTTGGCCGCAGTGTTTCTTCCACAGCCAGTAGTTTGCACTATGTTCTTTATAAAATCATAGTACACCAACAGCAGGATGAAATGAAGATCACCCTGGCATTCACTTTAGTAGCCTAAATAAGCTCAATTGTGCAGCACCACCCCTGAACACCACCACCACTGCAGGCAGATGCAGTAGCCACATTCAGGTTTAATAAAAAGAAATTAGATGCAGCAATCTCTTATCAGCCCCCAGGCCCCGTGATGCTTGCCCAGGTACTGCTCAAGTGAAGTTTGCTGGCAGCTTTACCAGTATTCACATTTACTCTGTGCATCTTGGATAAGGTCACTGTGCTGCAAACGTGTTCCCACCCCGTCCTGCAGCTAACAGCCTGACTTCCAGCTGCTGCAGTTACTCTTGAGTCAACTCTCATGCAGCAAGGTTGACCTCTAACGGTGGAATATTTCTGCTGCTCAGCAGCACTGGCATTTTGCTTTCTGCTTTCGCTATCTATTTCTAGCTGAATTAGAGCACTTCCACCTGACAGAGTCTCACCTGCCAAGCTGTTTAGTTTGGAACTTACTTTCAACTTACAAGAGATTCATTTTTTTCCCTGTTATTTAAATCTTTGTCAGTAGAGCATCAAAATGGCAATGCACGTTCCAGATTTAAGCCGGGATTTAAAGTCACTCTTTTCAGAGACAGACTATCTTGCAGAAGAAAGTTTCGGTCCAGTGAAGAAATAATCCCTGCAGAAAGTCTTAGAGCTGCACGAGACATTTTCCTCCAGATCTAAGCAAATCTCTGCTGAAAAGCACACAGCACACACAGAAACCTTCCTTGAAGTCTGACGATCATGAGATATGGTCCAGCTGTAGCACCTTTCTTAGCCAGTGATTTCATGAAAATTAAATTATTATCAATTTTATTGGCAAAGTTATCAAGTACTGAAACACTGTTTTTGTTTTAATTGAACATTTCAAATACTGAAGTGTCTCAATTTTTATATTCTGAAATGGTTACATGTTTAGTCCAAGTATTTCTTAAAACTTAAAATACCTCCTGGAATTTACTCCTGTACTTAGTGTGGAAAAATAAGCTAATTTAAAATTGTTAGAGATGCCAGGTAACAGATAAAAGTGAGACTGTTTCATGTATCTGCTCCATTTTAGCTTACCTGACATTTGCATCTACAGCAAGAAAAGGAACAAGGTAACTGTATTATCTGTGCCTGACCTAAATGTGTCAATTCTTTCCATGTTGAGATAAAGACAATGTGCTTTTAGAAGAAAAGAACTGAGAGCCCTTGGCAGCTTACTGATTTGTTTTCTTTCCTTTAATAAATACTGTGTTGCCGACGTTGTGCTAGATTTCATCTGAGCCTACCCAAGTAAATTACTAGAAGTATTTCCAGACTGCTCAACAGCAAGGACCTGTTTAAATCATGTTTTCTTTTTGCATGTTAATAGTAAAGTTACATAGACAAGTACCTACAAAAAGAAATATGAAGAGTGCCTTTACAGAATTAACACTTCAGATTGGATGGCAAGGTAGCCATTAATTTCTCCCTTTTCGTTAATTAAATTATAAATACTGTTTTTTTTAAAAAAATGACTTTTTTTTTTCTCCTAAAGAATAAAAGGAATTACTGAAAATGCTCCAGCATTTTGGCTTACCTTTCTCACATCTGAGCTCTTTGGTTCTGTTGTCCAGGTTATAATTCTGGACACTGCGAGTCTTGTCTCACTGGAGTTCACAAAGTCTGTTGGATCCATCTGTCTTGCCAGGGACTCAATATACTTCAGGATAGCAACTTTCACCTGAGAAGTGAGATTTGTCAGCCTGATGAACTGGCAAAATACAGAATTATCCAAGGATAAAAAGATACTGCTACGAATTCATAAAATCCATGTATCGAGGGGAAAAAATATCCCTGTATCATGTCTTCATGTAATGCCTCAAAATCAGAAGCAACCTTCTACCCAGGATTTACTTAGTACAGTAACAGTTTGGAATAGCACATCAGAACTGGATTGAAAAAAGTGATTGTTCATGTATTTGCATAAGCAAATCGGCACTCTGATGTGCTGCCTGCACCAGCACTGAATGTTTTAATGTCTTGGGGTCTCTCTCTTGTAGTTAGGGTTATCTCAGATGTCAAAACTTAATTTGTAGTCTGCCAACAAATGCTGAAGCTAGAATTTCCAAAGAGCTAAGACTCTGGAGATGAGAGAAAACACTCTAGTTATCCGGCATCCCACATATCCCTATAGAGTAAATCCAAAGAGGCACACATCTATATCTTCAGATGCTTTTAGAAACAATAGCCTAGGTGTTCCTGAAAGTCATTTCAGGAGATAAGAAGAGAGCTACTATTCACATGCAGGCTTTTAGGAAAAAAAAAAATTATAAACAACTGCAAAAATTAATGAAAGCTGACAGTGTACTTCTACATTGCACCATACAGGTATTTACAACTACCTTTCAATGAGTTCCATACTGTATAAAAGAACATCTGTTATTGCAAATTAATAGAAAATCATTGAAAAGGCTTTTGATACTGACCTTAAGGTTTGGTGTTTGGGTCTGATCTACAATAAACCTCATCAAAATATTAAATTGTTGATCAAATGGAAAAGAATCTCTGTCAAGAGGAAAGAAATGCAAAAATATAATGCAATATGAGTGACAAGGACTAAATTAATCTGATACATAAACATTCACATGTGAGTTCTGCATCCACCACGACTGAGGAAAATTTCTAAAATCAATATACTGACACTTCTGCTTTTCTTATATTCTTCCATCCTTTCTTCACTTCAGGCTGTTCTTTGTTCACTTATCCATAGTAGTGCACCAGCTTCTCTGTCCCCCAGAGTTCATAAATTGTTTTGATTTCTCTGATGTCCTCCTCTCGTATCTCATTCGCTCTTGAATCAGTTTTTTCCTCCCTCTTAAAATCCTATACTATTTGTATCAGCTACACTTTTTTATAAAGATGTCCTATGCTGGACATTCTTAAGAGAGAGCACAGACTACAGAATTACACAGAAAATGCAAGGACAGCAGCTTCAAGATCTTATCCTTCGTTATTTATATGTGCTGTTTGAACACATGTAAGACATTCTGCAGTCTGTATCAAAGCACCAATCACTTTTTGAGCACTGCAAACGATATATATTTTGAATCAAGTAATGAAAATTGAAATAAAATGCTTTTTCCTACATGAGTAACTTTAATGTTTTAAATGTTGTCCTCTAAACTGAATTATATCCGCTCAAGGTTTGGATTTCAGTGCTTTAAATATCACGATGTGATTTTGTTCTCACTTATCCTGGCATTCAGCACGATCCATCCCTTAGAAAGGGAGGGCCATAGATTTTAAGAGGTTCATTGAGTGCTTTCCTATAATCCTGAGAAAACTTACATAATTTTTGCCATCCAAGTACTCTACCTTGTGACATCCAGGGCTTTCTGAACTTTTGCCTGCACAGACCCCAGCAAATCTGCTCCCATTTTCTTTAGCAATTGGGTCAGGAGAACAAAAAGCCAGTCCTGCAAGTCATCTTTATGGATGATGATGAAATCAACCAGCGTTTCCAAAAACATGCTGAAGACCTAAAAACAAAAAGCATGTCACAAAAAGACAAAAAGACAAAAAGACTGGGCTAAAAATAGGTTTCTAAATCTCCCTCCCCCGAGTATTTGAATTTCATGATGATTTTGTTATAGACAGTTTCATGAATGAATGATTTTAGTGACCACATTGCTCTGGGGAGCAGAAAAGAAGAAAAATCACAAACAATACACATCTAGAATGTGCTGTATTAAAATACCACATGAAACAAATGAAGGAAGGGGGGAAGAATGCACTTACTCTCTGTTGTGAATTCCACCGCAAAGCAGGCCATGCAACAAAACAAACCACTCGTTAGCACACAGTGATCAAACCCGACTGCTCAGATGCAGTTTGTCCACACATACAAGATGCATTCATAGGCAGGGTACATTTTCTTAAACTAAAACTCTGAGAAGAGTTATTTAAAACATTTTATACATTGGAGCAGATACAGTATTCTCACTTATGAGAGCAAAACCTTTAAAGGCAACAAGCCAGGAGAGCTACATGGCTTTCTACAGTGCATGAAATCTTCATGTTTTCCCCCTGTCCCACTCCTCAATTCATTCCAGCTTCTGAGACCCCAGACCCACATCAGCCCAAACACCATCCCAAACATGAGTGTGTTCAGCAGGGAGAGAAGGCAGAAATAAACTGTACTTTTATGAAAGACTAAATTCTGACCTCAGCTATGCTGCAGTAATTTAGTGATTGAGAATTGCACTTACCTAACACAATCAATGCAATTATATTGATAATTGCATAAAAGCAATGAAGAAAAACCATCAGTGCCACAGAGAACATACTTTCCATGATGCAGCCTGAACTTTGAGAATCAAAAATATTAAAGCCTTTATAGATATGTACTGCCACACTGGACCACATCTGTGGTCTAGCCAGTCCAGACTAGCTATGGCCAAAAATGCACACTTTGAGGTAGTTCTTGGACCTATAACCGTGTGAAATAACCTGTCTTCTGAGGGAATTTGCACCTGACAACCATTTGCTAGAACTGGTGCACCAAGTAACCTGAGACGCAAATATTTGTTACGATTCCTTTTTAAAATTGTGTTTAGCACAACAACAGATGTTTCCATACAGCCATTACTGGTTCCCATCAAGGAGATCCAGCAACCTTCCTCGGGAAGGAATACAAAACTCATTTTTCCCACATCTTCCTGATTCTCCTTACCTGCCAGCAGGAGAAAGGTACTTTTGGACTCAACACTTCCGAGTCAAACCTCCCCAACTCAACAACCCCGACATTTTTCCCTGCTTCTTTTCAGCAAATGCATGTACATTCACATTGTGGCCTTCAACTTCAACGGACGGTGTTATAGGGAAGGTGAAGTAGCTACATTAGTGATATTGCTTAAATTTATTGAAAAGATGGATGAAGAATGTTATCTAGGTGAGATTCCATAAATCTCCCTGGTGGCATCTAAACTGCAATGAACATGATGCTGAACTATGACTAGTTACCCTTCAGGATACTCACTCTGTTTTGCATTCCCAAGACCCTAGAGCAATACAGATAAAACTGAACGTATTGCTCCAGTCGCTAACTCCTCCAAGGCAGCAAGTGCTGCCCTGTAAGACATATCCCTTCAGCATAAAACAGACAGCCGTGAGATTTATAAATCCCAGTTTCCCCCAGCAGATGGCAGGGCTAGAAATGCCAACCATTAATTCTGGAACAATGTCTAATGTGCACACAAGGTAATGCAGAGAACGCGCCAGGTCTCGGCGCTCTTACCTTGCTGTGAGGGTCAGCAAACATCCGAGTAAATATTTCACACAGCCTTTTTAACTCAACTCGGCTGAAATACAGAATAAAACACGATATTAAGGTGAGATCTCCAGCTGCAGCACTAAATCAACAGTTAAAGATTTCATCTTCTTAATTTCAAGGTTCAGTCAGGCTTCTGAAAATTCTCTTTCTAGACAAAGCTGTATTTGGCATCCCAGCTTAGCTGCTGGGAACACAAGGCTTAGGTTAAGAAATCAAATAAACATGTTTTGAAAACAGAGCTTCTGCTTCTTGCTGCCAGATTGCAGAAGACAACCTAAAATGTGCATGTTCAGGAGGTATTTACTTTCTGTTTGTATCAAGGTTGCCAATTCACTGAAATATTTCCCCTTTATTGCCTAGGAATAGATTTCTCAGTCTCTTTTGTGCCAGGAAATTCAATTTTTCCAAGTTCAAGCTAACTCCCCATGCTGTTCGGGTAGACAGGAATCAAATATTTTGTTCTCTCAATCACCAGCAGGCCCAGTGAAATCTCTCTCGGATCACACGATATTAGCAGATACACAAGACTCACTGAGAAGGCATATATATTGGAATAGATGACAGACCAATGCATTGGAAACCTAATCAATCAGAAGAGAACTAAAAACCAAGGCAAAAGTGTAAATTCCTATTAGTAGGAGTTTAAAAACACTTAATAATGCCTTTTTAGGCAAAAGGGCAGAGAGAACTTTCGACTGGTCCTTTTTCATAAGATGTTCAAAAGATATTTCATGGGATATTGAACTTGCATCAAAAAAAAAATGTTTCCAAAGCTCTTATTTGCAATGCATTGAAAAATACAGGGCCGAATGTTACAATATGAGTTTTCCTGCAAGGCAAGCTGTCAAAGGCAGCACAAGCTTTACCTGGTTACAGTCCACTACAGATATTAGGTATCTTTCCCCAGTTCCCGTGAAACTGGAGCATCTAGCAACATACACATTGCTTCCCCAGAGAACAGTCATTTACAGGTACCCTGTTACCAGACAGACATTAATTCCCCAATCTACCAACATGTATTTAACACTAAAATAAGCTTTAAAGAACCAGCCAGAACACGTTGGTTGTCTGTTTGATACTTAAGTCGCGCTGGGCTTCCCCTCCTCGCCCCAAATAAATGTATTCAGACATTGAAAGGCTGATCACATTTTCAAAGGGCACAAAGACAAAGCTCCAGGAGATGAATGCAAACAAACAAAGTCTTTATAACAAGGCCAAGGAAAGCTGGCAGCTTCACGCTGGATGGAGACTGCACTGCCTCCGAACGGCTGTTTGGCAGCGCTCTCCTGCCTCCACACGATTGCTCCTTTCTGTCCCTCTAATGAAATTTCTCTCTGCACAGGGGTTACATGAAGACAGTGATTTTAAGCATGTCTCTTTTAAAGACCTGCTGACCCAAAGCAGCAATGCCCATGCCAAGCAGGCACTAAAGGAACATCTCTTCAAGAGATCTCCTGGACTCTGCTTTCCTGAGAAGACCTTACAGGGCTAGATCACCAGAAGCTGGATGAAACCATTAGGATAGGTACATATGACACCCCTTTGGATGCCACCATCTTTCTGGATATAAAATTCCCAATAAATAGAGGACCACATCCATTTTACCTGTGAGAGCTAAAGAAAACCTAGTCACATCACCACCTGATATTCAGCTTATTACCTAGAACAGAAGATGCTGGGTGTAATTAGAGAAACACAACTCATCCCTTGCACTAATAACTTTGATGATATTTTACATGATCCTGCAGGATCACAGAGGATGGTAAAATTTAATTACCAGAACAAGCACCAGATCAACCCTGAACAAAGGTGGAATGAGACCAATCAAACCAAAAGGGAATCTAGTCTAGAGTGCTAAAAGGAGTTCCAGATTAGAAAGATAACTCTGCAGAGGCTTAATATTAAGACAGTGTAGATTCCGGGATGGGTTTAACAAACTGGCTAGGATCAAAGCAAACTGGCCACTTTGAGGAACTAGCAACAGGCTCACAGTTCAAATACTACAACCAGCAAGGCTGAAAGCAGCTTCTTTCCTACCAGCATTTTCTGCTAAGAACTACTGATCTGGGTAAAGAGCCCATTGCCTGATCCTCCAGCACTTCCTCCCTCGGAACTATCACTGGTATTATTTGAAATTCTGGTTGTTACAATCCTCACACATCTTGGTAATAAAGGTTCCCATATATTTTCATACAAGCATACGAGGTGCCAAGAGAGTTCTTCCTGTTTTTTTTGTTTGTTTGTTTGTTTTTTTGAGGGGAAAACAAGGCATTCACATGGGAAACAGCTTTCAAAATTCTCATAAGTTGACCACATCAAAAGGCACCTCAGATCTAGAGACTCAATGATATTTAAAACTTGTAGTACCTCCCACTTTAAGGTTGTGTCACATCATGGGAAGTTCTTTCCCATGACGGGATGAAATAACCTTTCCAGCCCTAATCTCAGACCATCTTTTATTCTCTCCCTGCTAACAAAGAGAATTGTGAGTTTTCAGCAAATAAGACCCTTTAAAATGAAAATAACTACAGTTACCCAGGTAGACAGACTGCCAACCAAACACAACAGCCACCTATAAACTTAGTCCTAATTTAAGTTCATAATACTCATAACAGGAAAGTAAAATGCTGCAGCTATTTGCAAATGCAGTCTCCGAAAGAGCCAAAAGATAAATGGCTTCTTGTCAAAACCTCTTCATCACAAGCCAGGGGTGAAAAGCCCATGGCCCAGGAGCCAGATGACCTCAATTACAACAGCCTGCAGCCACACAAAGTTCCCACCTAACCACTGGGTAATTCTAAAACCTGTTCTAAGGCATCACATGGAAAAGCTGTTTGAAGGGTTTATTTGGCTTTTGACAAGGGAAGACGACCTGTCTCTCCTATGATAAATAAGGTTTCCGAGGTGGCACACCTACCTCACTGCCTTAAGAAATTTCCTTCTACATTATAAGCGATGTTTACAGAAGATTCAAATTTCTGCTATAGGATTTTTAAAGAGTTACAAAATCACCATACCTGGTGCATTCACAAAGAGCCACAAGTAATTATACCTAACAGCACCTTCATAAAGAATCAAAGTAGACCTCACATTACAGTAGGTATCGTTTGATCTCATCTTTAAAACACACACACACCCTGAGTAGTTTTAGAAGAAATGCAGAGATGCTTGCTTCACCAAATAAGTTACTGGGGAAAAAAAAAGAATTGTATTAAAGTCTTAATATGTAAAAATGGTACCACCCTTTGAGTGCATTTACATTACCATCACTGTGAGAAATCTCACCGTGCTGCCACAAGCACCTACCATCAGAAGACTTGAGGAGACAGAGGAAGGCTCCAAGTAGTAAGAACTCTGAATTTGGTTTTGTCTAAACCACTATTACAAATTTAAGAGAAGTGATACTGCTCCCATGGTAGAATTCTTCTCTGTTAACCACATAGAGCCCCACACTGTGGGGACAAGAGCCTTCAAGGCTGGAAGGGGGACCATTTGCTTGCATAAGGCAAGACACAATTACTGACTGTAGCCAAAAGTCAATGCCCGTGAGCGACCAAAAACCAGAAGGCTGAGCAGGTCACCTGAGTGTCCGCTGGCTTTTCAGTAAGTTCTGAAGACCTATGAGCCCTTCTTTCCTCTCGGACCAGTTGGAGCTGGCGCAGTGGTTCAGGACCTCGGCTACATCCTCGGTCTGTCGCAGGTAGTGCGGGATGCCCCCGTTCCTGGAGCCGTAGGAGCGCTCGGAGCAGGCGCTCGACGCGTCGCTATTCGCGTCATCATCCGAGTACATCCCGTAGGGCTCGTACCTTCTTCTCACAGGCTTTTTCTGGAAGAGGGAAACGCAGCTTAGTGAATCAGCATCGTGCCAAATGAAAAATGATCTATCTGTAATCACTAAAAAAGCAAAACTTATCCTATTGTTATAGTGACTTAAGCATATTAAGGATGCCACTAAAAACTGCCTGCTTACCTTACTCATTAGAGCAAGATTCCCACTGACTTCAATGGAAATACTCAAGCAACTAAGGTGCTTGCCCCTCCCACCATATAAACAAGATGCTTATGCCCAATGGAATGAGCTACAGCTAATTAAATCCATATATTACAATACTGTTAAGAAACGGGCAATTTCTTGGTTACTGACATTGTGACAATACAACTTCCAATTCAAGAAAAAATAAAGGTAAGGAAGAAAGAGCTGAAAGGATTCTGTGCTGGTAGGCACAGTTGCTTTGTTACTGGTTGTGAAGTAACTAGATTTTCAGTGGGATATATAAGAATGAACGACTTTTATTATTTTGGACTAGGATTTTCTCAGAGGTTAAGGGAATTGAGTACTCACATCTCACTTATGCACATTACAGGACCTAATTCCCTTAGGTACTGCTTTGACAACCTTCACCCTAACAGATGAGATATTAGAACAATGATGCTGACAAGCCAAACTAAACTACAAAATAAGTCTTCAGCAAACCTTAAATGAATACAATTGATAACACAATGTATCAGAAAAAATATTCTGTATATTGCCTATATTCTAAAACGTTTGCCACAGCATTCCTTCCTCAGTGTCAGTCCTGCAGTTCTTGGACTTGTCAAGGCAGCAGAGTTTGCTTCCCCTAGGACTGCAGGATTGAAGCATAGAAATCAACTCACGTGCAGTATCATGGGGGATAGCAAAAGGGCAGGGCAAGTTGGAAAGTAGAAATAAAAAGTCAAGAAAGCACTAGTACCTTGCTCCTGGAGTCTCCTAACAGCTGTAGGCAGGAAAATATTGAAGGGTGGGAAAAAGCATAGAGAATTATGTCAGAAGCTTATGTAGGGTTTGTTTTTGCAACAAAAATGTATAGCAAATGCGTCTTAGCAAACTCAAAAAAGAACAAAACAAATACAGTTTATGCAAAATAAAAGTGGATATAATAATGCCTGGCTTAATTTTCTAATTGCTACACTGCTTGTACACCCTAAACTAGGCAGAATTTCTATTAGACAGCCTTGAAGTGTGATTATCTGAAAGTTCCTGATGACAGACCTAGATACATCAACTTGCTGCTTTATTTTTTTCAAAAATATTGCTCTGGAAAACACAAGCTCTTGATAGTCATTTCCCTCCCCCCACATCCAACACACACACATTATCAGTGACTTTGGAGTCTAGAAAGAAGCTCTGATGTCAGGAAACTGCTATCTACAGTACAGCACGTTTAACCAACTTCACTTAACCAAGGTCTCTTTCAACTTACAGTTCTTGCACCAAACTGCTTTTTGAAGCTTAACTTCAAGGTCACTGGGATAGCACCTCTGAATTAGAGCCCTTAATACCAAAGTTTCCAACAGCCTTTGAGCTCTTCTGACAGATTCGAGCACCGATTTCCAGCAAAGACAGCATTTTTAGGCCAAATCCAGCCCTCAAACAGCAGTGGCTCCGAGGGGAATTGCACGCACACACAGTAGAGGTGACAAAATGACCCTCTAGGTTTTAAGCTTGAGTATTTGGCCAAAGCCATCTTTGGAGAAGCCATCACACAGTGCTACGCAGCAAAGAACACCCATCTGAACACAAGTGTTAAAAAAGAGCTGGCATCACATGTCCTTCCAAAGGGAGCCTGGACCAAGTCTGTAAATTGCCATTGTGAAACAACAGCTAAGAAAAACGAGCAAAATAGGGCAGTTGGAAAGAAGGGGACAAGAAGAGAGAGTTGCCCCCCTCTTAAAGCCAGAGAAATCCAGACTGAACAACCCAGCTAGCAGCACTACCATTTAACACTTCAGGGTGTCCGCTGTAAAGAGCAGAATGGCCAAAGGGAACTCCCAAAGTCTCTCTGAAGACTAAGAATCTAAGTCCTATCAGATCTCTGGAATCATCCAAGAACTGAAACCCTGCTGCATATTCAGTATCCAGCAAGGGCTTGTGCAAATACACCTGACTTCATTTACACTCACAGCCCACCACCTATGGGGAGACCACGAACTGCTTTGGGGGCAAATGTTGTGGGTAGGAAGGGATTCATGAGCCACTGTATTTGGCTCATGAAAATGGCTATTCAGGCTGATAAATTCAGTGCCACCAACTATTTTCTTCTATTCTGCTTCTCTAGTATTCACAAAAACTTTTGGGTTTCTATAAACAGATTTAAAAAATAGATAAAAAATGAATATTTTAATGATACTCTAGAAATGGAGGTGACATGAACTGAGTGATAATAAAGTAAAATAAAAAGGTGAATGATGTGGGCTTTTCTGAAGGTGAAGTGGGGAAAAAAGTTCATTGCTAACTGTATGGGGATATGGTTCTTTCCAAATAAATTAAAAATTGAGATCTCTGCTTGAGATCCCCTGGGCTAGAGCTGGAGAAAACACAGGGCACGTGGGCACCTGGATAAAGCAACTGCAACAACTGCTCTTGCTGCTACATCCCCAACCCCAAACCCCAGGGTAAATGCAAAGGCCTGTGCTCATACTTATCTTCTGCAGAGTGAGAGAGAATTTCTGGCTTCTACTTTTTATAGTAGAGTAACATCATGTAACAATAGAACTGAAAAAATGTCAATGAATTTATTGGAAATGCACCTAATATTTCCAAAATACTAGCAGGACACTAAGCAATGCATTTCAGTCTAACTACTAGTACCATGATATGGTACCAACTAGAGACAAGCCAGGAGCTGATTCGAATATCAGGTAGAAATTACACAGGACAGAAACTGGGGAAAGCCCCAGTTGTTCTGAAGATCCCACCTGCAACAGACACTAACAGAGGATGCTTTTCCTGACAAAATCCTCACACCATTAGTGGAATGGATGGAGGTCCCTCACACTGCTGGAGGTCCCTATGCAGCCTCTGACAGCCCAGCAAAAGGCCACCAGCAGATTCAACCCATCCTGCTGCTCCAACACCCAGCTACGACAGTCAGATAACTCGGGAGAACTCACACGGACTAGAGAAACAAACATTGCTGCCAATATCCCCCAAACACAAAGCCACAAAACATTAACCGAGCATCAGACACCGGCACAATTACTACAAAGCTATTAAGAAAGAGAACGTACGTACAGGGAACTTTAAGGCACTTTCTGGTGTCGGGAGCATTTTGCATTTCCCCTCTTACCAGTGCATCGGCCACGGCAGCCTCCAGGTCGGTGCTCGTGCTCAGGACTCGCATGGCGTTCACGGAAGCGGGCATCCTGCCGGGCTGGCCGAGCCCGAACCGCTCTGCACAAAAGAGGGTGACAGGGCCTGTTAAGCAAATTCACATTCCCCTGGAATCCTAATCAGGTGCCTGAGCCGGACTCCCCAAAGCTGCTGGGAACTCTCAGCGCTTTCTCATTAAAGCCCCTTTTATCCGCGGATCCAGAGAGGCTGCCATGAGAGGGAGAAATAAACTACTGTTGTTTGCCGGGCCCCCAGGGACTATTTTGCATCCTCGGGACATGTCTTTTCTGTTTGTTTGTTTGTTTTAAGCTGGGAAGAAGGGCGTCTAGTTTGTGTTTCCCTTTTTAGACAGAGGCAGTTTCAAAGGTTTCTTTTAATGCCAGCAACAGACACGCTGGCCCCAATGTGGCGCTCGCAGAAATGAACAGTGAAATCTGCATTAACTTCAGGAGACAGGGCTGTGCCCGCGGGGTCAGAACGTGCCCCTGCTCGCGCACGGACCCATCCTGCAGCTCCTTCTCAAAGGCCTGAGATTAGAAGCAAAGATCAGCCTACTTTATGTCTCAAGGCTTGAGGAGCTCCTACGCCCCCGAGAATATAAATAAGGATGTTTATAGTTGGCTTGTGTAGTGGTTGGCTTGTGTAGTGGTTGTTTTATTCTTGTTTTCTTACAGTTCTGTAGCAGCAGTTTAACATGCACGCTTGACTGAAGCACAGCTTAACTTGCGATAGGATAAATCAAAAGGTTTTTTTTTTTAAATCAAATAGTATCATCCTTCTGCCCTTGAATTTGATGGCAAAGCTCTGAACGACATCAAAACAACAGGGTTGGGTCCAAAATGCCACTTACATTCCTGCTGTTAATTGACTTGCCTTACAATTTGCCCCAATTTTGGAAAAAAAAAATAAAAATAAAACCAGAAATGAGCTTCTTTGGGCAAAGCCAATCCATAAAACCAGCACTAGCAGGGGTTCATTTTGACCAAGTGAGGTGGGTGCCACGGGCCAAGCTCCAACAGCAGCTTTGAGGATCAGATCAGCTGCAGTGCAATGAGGTCCTGGCTCCACGTTCGAAACAGAGACATCACTTTTGGCCTGCCAAACCATTCTGAGGCCCAGGGAGCATTAGAATTTGTTTCCATGGGGGCCCAACCTCTGCCCAGGAGAGTTTGGGAACCCACCACTCTCCCTGCAGCCTTTGGTGTCACTTGGAGTTTTGCCAGCAACTTCAGTGGGGCACGGATCAAGCTGCATAAACCTATTTAAGAAACCTTCACCTCATCCATACTGGATGTAGTGATCAAAGAGCAAAACAGAGGGATCAAGTCATCTAGATTTTTTCCTTAGTTCATCTATACTTAATGAATGAAAAAATGTTTTAAAAACAGGTACCTGTGTCATGGATTTCCACAAAACTGAGGTCAAATACGATATTCAGTAGCTTGGCGCATGCATTTTTAAAGGAAAAGTTTTCCTTGTAATAAAACTTTTTTTTAAAATAACTACTGCACTGAAATTCCTCTTAAATATTCAGCGCACACTGATATGCATAATTTAAATCAGATATTGAAACTTGCCCATCTACTGTCCTATTTCAAAGTATTCTCTGAATGTGATTTCAAAGCATTACCCAAGTCAGAGCAAGGATTAAGCTACTAAGGGGAAAATAGGGGAGACTTAACTTTTTTTTGAGAAGTGTTGTATTTAGAGGAAAACCAAAGACTAGCATTTGTCAGAAAAGTGTTGTTTATCAAAACTTACTATTCCTCAGTGTTATGTAACCAGACCAGACATTTCCAATTTACAACAAAAGCACATTTTCTACAAAACACATTACATGGGGGCAGGGAGCAGAAACAAGAATAAGGGAAAAAAAAGCGAAAAAAAACCTCACAACTTCTTAGAACTACTGCTGAAAAGTAATTAAATCACGACAGTTCACAAAGAAATAAAAAGTTGTATGCATTATTACTATCCCCTTTTTTAATGCACTCAGTTGGAGAACCATTATAAATGCTTAGTTGAAACAGTACTTTATCCCTAAAATGAAAATATCTGTACACTTTCAATAGAGGTACAGAGGAAATTATATTGCATTAGGTCAGATTGAAGATGAAGACACAAGTTATAAAGATATGTGCTACAAAGGTATACAGAAAACAAGACTTTTTTCCCCAAGCAGAAATAACTGCACAAGTTTAAGGTTTGAGACAAGTTTTAGTCTCAGTTTTACATTTAAACCCAGCTAACTTCAGTGACGTTATTCAAGTGTTACTGAGAAGAGAATTTGCTGCTGTAGCTTTGAAACAACAGAGCATCATAAAATATTACACCATGTCATCTATTTTCATGTTAATTTAGTATTACATTAGAAAAGGGAAGATAGTTTCTCTTGTTTTAATGACCAACAGAACGAGAAAGTAATTCAGTTGTAAATCAGTTCAAATATCCAGCATAAAGAAACAAAAAGGAGCTTTAAAAAAAAAAATAAAAAAAAATTGGACAAGTAGAATCTAGCGTGCTGCCTTATAACTGCCTCCATGGCCATCACAGGGATCTTTTCAAAGACAGATTTAAAGATAACCAAAAAACAAAATACAAGTCACCCTGGGCTTCTCCCCTAGATGCCCATCTTGTCCCCAAGTGCAGATATTAGATGGAAACATATTTTAAG
>JAVCKT010013933.1:25589-38262 GCA_032273925.1 Rhynchotus rufescens
TATATATATATATGCACACAAATATTCATCTGAATATGCACATACATACATGTATATAGAATTACAACACATGCTCACACACTGTTAGTAGCAACAGAGCATACACAGGTGTGGAGGAGCTGAAGCCCAATTTAGCTCCACTTCAATTCCTAACTTTCAGCAGGACATAAATCGTAAAATGGGTTTGGAGAGAAGGATTTTAGTTCTTGGATCTAGCATAAAGGTGAGTTGTTTATGAAGGCAAATGGAAAGCTGGTCTGGTAATTTCAGAATTAAACAAATTTAGATTTTTTTTTTTTTTTTTTCTCCTTCTCTAAAGGGGTTTTCCCTATGTCAGCAATAAAATGCTCACTTAGCAATTAATCCAAGAATGTCCTAAGTGCTCACATGAGCAATTCATCATCACAGTTTCACTTAAGGCCTTGTTACTTGACCATCCTTACTAATACTGTAGGGAAAATGCAAAATAGCCCAAATGACTTTCTACTACAATTATGTTGCAGTTCAATGTATGTATGTACAATACAGTTAATTATATATTGTACAACTGTATGTACAATACAGTTAATTATGTATATATATGTGCAATACAGAGACTTGAAGTCTTCTGTTTTACACACAATAGTCAGAAACAAATACTAACATTATAAAATAGAAAACGGCAAAATAAGAAAAATAAAAATTGCGTTTTCTCCCAATAGGGAGTGTCTGGCTATAAGCTATACAAAATATGCAATATGGTCTTTCAAAACAGAGAAAAAGAGAATAAACCCACTGACAACATGAGTAACTCATGAAAGATCTGCAGGATCCATAGGGGATTACAGACTGAGCCTCACAACTAAGATTCTAATCTTGAAATTGCTTTCTCCCAAGCCACCCGCTGTGTCCCTGTTGATGTCCCTGCAAGATTAAGGCCCAAGAAGAAACAGGAATTAAATATCTGGTTATCTGTGTTTAAAACCACATCTCTGCAAGGATGCTGAGGGTGAAGACTGACTCTTCACTGGTGCTTCTGAACTCAGGAAGCAAGTTGCTTGGTGCACATGGCACAGTTGCAGACACAGACTTGAAAGCAAGCAGAACCAGTGTGCAAGGTCAGGATATCAGTGTTGGCACTGCCCATGAGGCTGTTAAATGCATAGATTCTCCTTCACATATAGCTCCCCAAAATATAGTTAGCTAATACTAATTAGATTATGTACAGTAAGATTATCTTGTATATGTACTTAATATATGATCTTAGCATTAATATTATTACTAGCTGGATTCTGAAAAGACTGTCATACTGTTTTGGCTTGAATTATCGGGAATGTATTTCTTCTGAAAAATTCTGTTGCTCATTTCAAAGTTTATGAACACACTCCAGTTTACAGCATTTCAGTGAAAATACCGAAAGACGCAAGATGATGACAACTTATTCTGCTGATACCGCTTCCCCACCTTACACCTTCACTTCACAGCCTTTATGATTTGTAGAAGACCACTTTTGGAGACAAAATAAGCTTCGAGTCATTAAATTTCATAAGTTAATTTGTAATTTCCCTCAGTCTCCCAAATAATTTTTTTTTTTTTTTTTAACAAGACTGTAATCGATAGTTGTAACAAGTTTTGTATTTGACAGACAGGGCAGAATTCAGTGGTGATATCCCGAATTTAAACTGTTGTTAATCTGGGTAGACTGTATTTATCCTTCAGGAGGAGGGCTCAGGAAGCTGTTTCAATTAATGTATTTTCATTGACATAAAGGACACACACCACCACCACCAAGCACTGTGCAGTTTCTCCTGAAACCCAGCATTCTTAAACACTTTGGTCAGAGAAACCGGCCTTATCTTACATAGAAGCTAGACAGACACCTATAAAGAACACGCTACAGTTATAAATTTACTGTCCTTTCAAAGCTCTGGTATCCAGACAGTTCATTTAATAGAGATGCTATCTTTCTTGAGGAGACAGAAGCCAACATGAAGCTGACCTCCTCCTCCTCATTTCTCATCAAACGAGGTTTTATCAATAAAGCAAACAAATTTTGTAGCTCCGTGCTGTACAAATGAAGTTTAATCCTAAAGCTTTTCTAGTATTAATTTGGAGATTCCACTCTGCTTCACTGAAATCATTGGAAATCTGGCAATAATTTCAGAAGAGACACATTAACAAGAATCCCTCCACTGATAACACCTGAAGCTGAGACAAATAACCAAATCAATAATATATTAGTTTAAGATTATTCAATGTACAATATATGAACTATGAGAACCAAATAGAAAACATTAGCTTGTCTCTTCATATTTTTTCATAACCTTTTCATAATAGAATTAAACTCAAAATGCTGTGTTCCACACTGCTTGGTAAAGCTGTATTTTGCCACTGTGTGACAAATAACATTCAATAACATTCTTCAGCCGTGTTTAAAGCTGTAAAAGCTTCTTTCTCACTTCGAACCACATGCATAAATACAAAATTATAATGTAAACAGAGAGGCCATGGAGATCAACTGTATTTCATTAATCTGAGAGGACAAACATAGCTTTTATACAACAAGTAATGTAACTGGTTGAAAAAATATAGATATGATATGGTAATTGATCAGAAACATTAACTATCCTGTTTTTTGCCCTGTGCAGATCAACTTCTGCATGTGGTAGCTATAATGAGATTTTCTATTTGTGCTGTACACTTAAGCTACTTTAAAAATCCAGCTTTTCTTGAACAGACATCCCTACAAAATGGCATATGCCACCCGTAATTGGTGAATTACAACATCTAAAGAAAAGGATGTCTTTTTATGGGAGTTTTACTATCGAAATTATTTACTTTCCCTGCACCTAGCACTAAAGAGAAAAAAATAATAAAAGGAAACACACGCACCCCAAATCACACATAATTGGAGTCACTTAGCAACAGGCTATGACGCTGCTGACAGCTTTGCTGTGACTTAGAAAATACAGGCTTGCTCTCCCATAAATCTCTATCACAGCTGCAAAATGAAGCACAGCAGCCTCACAACAGCTCATTTAACAAACCAGAGAACTGTTGGAGTTCAGACTGAACCGCTTTCCTGCTAACAGTGAAATGCTGAGAACCAGAACTGAGGCATGCAGAAGAAAACAGAAGGGGAACAGGGCTGGAAAGGGGGAGCGTGTCAGGAATCCAACAGAGGAGAGGGACCAAACTCATCCCACCTGCCAGTACCTTGAAAGGGCAATCAGAACAGGGGAAAAAGGCAGAAAAAGAATAATAATAACCGACCCTTAAAGCTCCAGTGCCTGCGTGTACTCACCGAGCGGAGGGAAGCCCCGAGCAGGGCTTGTATCTCGACTGCTCTCGCGGCTGGTATCGCGGCTGCACCCCTGACTCATGCTGGGTCGGGGGATGCGACTGCTCCGTGCTAGCATGCAGCATGGAGAGTTGCAGAGAAGGTGAACAGAGTTTAATGAGGACAGAAAGCTCAAAGTCAAGTCACATTTCGGTTAGTTACGCTCATTATTACATTAGTAATTGTCACTTGCAGCCGGCAGCTGCGGCTCTCACAACCCGGGCTGCGGCGCGAGATTTCAGCGGCGTTAGGCGTCTGGCTCTCGGTCTGCTTTGTTCTTAAGCAACCCAAATTGTTATTCAAGTAGAGCAGGAGATCTTCAATCATTTAGGGGATCTCTACTGTTACAGGACATGCAAATCGGATGCAGCTAAAGGAAACCTTTCCGGAAGATTTTGCCCTATTTGCAAGATAAACGCCCTTTGGAAAGAGGAAGCACTCTTAACCAGATGAGGATTTTTAAAAGTAGCACAACATCAATATGGTATTTTTGCATAGTGGTAGTTTTATCATAAACGAGTATGTTGGGGCAAAAAAGGTGTACTGTACAGACTTGCAGAGATTTACACTGAAAGATAGTGGGAAAAGCACTTAGCTCCTAAGCACTGGAAAGACAGGTTGCAAAGGGGGTTGCATTTAAAGGCAGCAAGAGCTTCAATTCTTCAACAAACGTTATCTAACTTCTGTTTCTCAAACATTTCTAAGACCTTACCATTTACAGTTTTATGGGCACATACATTGAGACACAAGTGCATTTAAGGAGAACCTTTAACTATATTCTTTGCTTTGACACAAGCCCCGCATCAGCAAGGCTCCTGTCTCAGGTCTGGCAGCTGTTAAAGCTTCGGTTGCCCAGAACCAACAGGCTCCTGTCTATGGCACCAAAATTCATCCTGTGCACATGTAGCTCAGGCAAATACAGAGCATAGAGAGGAGATTAAGCTGCTTTCATAGAGTGAGGGGGGCAAAAAAACAACAAAAAAGGCCAATCCACTGACTTCTGTGGAAATTTTACCTAAGTTCAAGAAACAAAACAAAGAACCCCCACAAACAGAGACAGGCCTTGGAAGGTTATTTAACATCCTGCTTAAAACAAAGGATTTGGATATTGAGAAAGATTTTTAGAAAATAAGTGACTTAGATACTTAAAGCAAAAGGATTACTCCTCTGCAAATTGTGTCATTCTCATATCAAAGACATTTACAACAATTTATATAAAAAGCTTTGTGCACAGTAGAAAACAAGATAAAATTTTCCTGTGTAAAAGAGAATGGCAACTAACAGCTACAAGTTTATCTTTAAGAATGCAATGTTTAAAGAGGAATTTGGTTTTGCTGTTTTGAAAAGACAGAAGTGAATGTTAAATGTTGAGGAATAGCCATTTAGGTTTTTTTTTTCTCCTAGTGCATAGAATAAAACCTATCAACCAGCTTTGACGACAAGAGAGCAGAGTCATGTGCCCATATTATTGACTTGCTTCATCCTCAAGCTTCAATAGTGTCCTCATATTTGTAAAATCAGTGCCATTTCCATGCTTCTGAATACACATATTCTCAGAAATCTCCGTTGGCTCCTGCATAGAACATAAATGCCTAGACTCAAGCTAAGAAAAACACTTCCCTAGAATGCTAATGTGGTTTTATTACGAAACAGAATTATGAATATCTATGTGGCCTCTCTCTTTCTGGGGAGGAGAACTTTAACCATTAGAAGAACCTTTCCAGAACATAATGCCTGTTTTTAAAAGGTCAGTTAAACACAGGGCACATAATGGTATCCTTTGAAGCAAAGCAGTACAGAACAAAATAGAAATCTTTGTGGTTATACTTTAAAATTCAAATATAGACTACAGATAGATTTTTGGTTTGTCAAATTGCTCCTAATTTTGCAAAAAAACCTCATAGATCAATTAATGGTTCTGATGGCTGAACTTCGATGCTGGACAACACAAGATGAGCCACTGACCAAGCTGACTAGATCACAATATCCAAAACTACTGAGTGAGTTTGGAAGATGGTCTTATAATAAATGAACAGGACAGACTAAATAATATGAAGTGGATGAAATTGGAGAGCACGAATACAGTAATCTCAGCTCAGACTGACAAGAAAAAAGCTCACGGGTGAAGGTAACACTTCAAGTGTTCAGCACCAGCACACTCACCTGGAACGGAGGGCTATACAGAAGCAAACATCTCAATCTTGGGTTTCAGGCTTACATGTAAATAAAGGCAGCCTTCACATCGTGTTTGTACAAACAGTCCGTTTTCTTAAGCCTTTCATCCTTCAATATTTACCCGCACAAAACCATACTACAAAGAGTAATGGCTCTTTAGGGAGGGGGAGATGTGAATGGTTAAAGTTTTCTCAATTGATGCACACTGCATATTCTCCTTCCCTAACAGATTATAACATGCTTTAGGCTGAAGAAAATGCATGAAGAACATGCATTTCTTTAACTGTATGAAAAAGGCCTAGCAGGACAACACCACAGATGAAACACAATATTGACTCCACAAACAAAAAGCTCAAAGCAAACGTTGAGAATTCATGCATAACAAACAGAGTATGTGCATGTTACTGGTTTCAGATTTGAAAAATAAGAAAAAAGAATGGATCAAAAAGAAAAGAAGGAGAAATCTGCTTGGGATGGACTCCCAGTCAATTCCTCTACTAGGTTATTTTATCATCCAAATATATCAAGGTTTTTACCAGGCCTGTTCAGGGCAATATTCTCCAAGCACTACCAGAAGTGCCAGCACTGCTGTCATTTGACCAGTCTCTCACACTTTCACATTCTGGTTTTGCAGTATAGGCAAAGGCAGATGAGACAGCCACTAAACTCCATTTCAGAATTAGCAGCCCCTAGAAGTTGGGCAGAAGTTAAACAAATAACAAATTTCATTAACAGGAGCAGGCAGAATGGAAGTGGACAGCTTGGAAGTTCTAGTAACAAAGGGAAATTCGGATCTTTGCCATGGCCGGGCACAAGGGTGGGATAGCTACAACATCACAGCTTTCTAGAGGTGTCCTTGTACAACTAAGTCTTACCAGCCTTGCATGGACAGGCAGAAGTGATGAACAACGTTGCAAACACAACAGCAGGCTGCCTTAATCAAATGCACTTGTGTAAACAAATAAATGCAAACTGCACTGGGTGGGCTCAACCCATTCCCCTACTGACCACTCCACCACATAGAAGAAACTTGCATTTCATTAAAACCACCCTCTAAGAGAAGAATGCAGGCTCAGATGGGCAGATGCTTCCTTTACAGCAGTGCAAGTCTGTAATTGCTAGGAATACAGTAACTGTCAAAGCGCAGGGGGGTGCAGCCAGGAGGCAAGGAAAGCATTTCCTTCAGCTTTCCACTGAGCACACGTAGCATAAACCCAACATAGAAAGTGCTACGTGAAGCACATGCCCAGCTGTGCCTGCTTCATGTTTTGTGGACTGACATCAGCTCCAAATCCCTCAACTTCTCTCAGATCCAGCTGGCACTCAAGGCTCTGGTTTCTCCTCTCCCCAAGTGAGCAGCAGGAGCTGCTCCTGAAGCCAAATCCCCTCGCGGACAGGGTGCTCCGGGACACGAGCAGGTGGCTGATCCTCAGCACGCCCTTGCACCGCAGCACCAGCTGGGACACGAGGCCCCACTGACCCGTGCAACAGAATTAACTTCATGGAGATGAACTTCCGACATGCTGGAAATACAGGTCACTCCTAGGAAAGTCCTCCTTCAAGGATCCCAAGAAATGAGATTACATGAGCTACGCTCTTCCTTCCCCGGCTGGGTAACACCACTGCTGATGTCCACGTGCTGGACAAGCTTTCTCCATGGCATGTCCGTGTCCAGCAAGACAGTGTCAGCTCACAGCAAGCCCCTCATGCTTATGGGCACCTACGACACAGGCAACATTAGCCTGACATTGCCCTCATCCTCCTAAGAGCCTAAAAAGTGGCCAGTTCTTGCAAAAAGCCCAGCTGCAAGATGCAGGACTCATGCTCTCTCTGAGCTTATTCTTGCACACTTCACACTGGTCCTCTGCAGCTCGGCCACCTCTGCAAACTAATGGATGAACAGGACCCCAAATTATCTGATCTAACAGCCTGACAAGGTTGTTCAGCACTTGCTGCGCTGCAGTGTGATGCACAGACTCAAGGTTTCAGCCCAAGAGTTAGACACAAGCCCATTATCAAAAACATAAGTAACCCCTCAAAAGCCTGAAAGTCCATCCACAACTTCAGGAGGAAGATGAATGGGAGGCTGCTAAACAAAACGGATGACTAAGAAAAAGAAGGAAAGGAAAAAATGGGAACTTAAGCAACACAATAAATGCAAAATATTGTAAATGTTATGCTAGAAAGTAATAAATACAATGGGGTAATGTTACAAAGGTGACAGCTCAAAGCTTATCTCAATCAAAACCAATACCACATTTTTTTTTAAATCCAATAAAGGCATAAAATTTCTGCAACCAAGTGCTAAAGTCAACACAAGGCTCATAGTTTTTCCTGCTCCAATGAGAGTCCAACAGACCAGGCTTTGGTTGTCTGGACAAGCAGAACAAAAGCAGGCCAGGTTCTCTCCCACTCCCAAAGACCAAGCGCTGCCTGTGTCCACAGGGAGCACATCAGAGCAAGGAGATGTAAATTACCCTTTCCAAGGGATTCTTGAGGCTCCCATAATCCACCTGAAAGCTTGCAACCCAAGAGTGAGCATTTCACAAAAAGCAAATTTCCTTCTGATTAAAGACTTTCAAATCAAACAACACAAATACAATAAGCTTCAACACAGTTGACAGTATTGTCCATCATTTTTTGTTTCCTTTTGAAAGCAACATTTTTTGCAGAGTAATAGCAGAATAATGATTCCTAATACCGAGAAGGTGCTTTCCATTTTGAAGACAATGAGCAGAAAAGCACAGTATATACATATAAAGGCCATAAAATAGATTAGACATAAGAAAAACTTTGCATTTGGGAAGATAATCACAATAAACAATATGGATTTTTTTTATGGATCACAACACAGCATGTGTGCTCTGGTACTTTAAAATTCTTTCAGTATATTTGAACAATAAGTAGGACATAGCTCTCAACTAACATTATCTAAACAGAAAGGCAGCTTAAATTCGAAATACAAGAGCTAAACAGTTAAATTTCAGTCAATCTTAAGGCTAAAATTTCATTCAATTTCTATCTCCTAGTAATTTTTTTTAGTGGCACAAAATATTTCAGTAATGTTATCTTAAAAAATTATCTTCCCCTCTATAAAATTCAGTCACATTTCTGAAAACATTTCCATTTTACTTCAAAACTAAAAACCTTCTTAGTCACAGAGCACACGCAGAGTACCTTCACACCAAGTAAACAAATGTTTCTATATAAGGATGCTTATGCAGCTAATTAAAAAAAAATCTGCTGATAAATTTGAAAATAAGAACAATTTTGGAATTTTTATGTAACAGTCACTGAGATTGTGGAAACAGACTAATTAGAGCATAGGTCTACAACGTCATTTAGGGAAATGGCTCCAAGATATCCAGAATAAGCAGCAGCAAATCATTTAAGCTACAAAATTTCCAAAATAATTCAAGATGCTCTTTGCCCTTGATACCAACTGACTTCACAAAAACATCACTCAATTAATCAAGCCCTTTAGGGCTAAGTCACTGATGCCAAGTGAGATATTTCTCACAGCACTTAACTCTTCTTGCTGCCTGAACCAACTATGTTGCTCATGTCAGCTTTCAAACAGAAGACTTCCCATGATGATTTCAACCTACTCTGAAACTATGGCTCAACCTAGAAATTCAGAACTACCTTCCTATAAGCTGCCATCAAAAACAGAACATCCCCTGAGATAAAGCATAAACCTGCTAGCTGAAGAACTCGAAGGTAACAGTAATACTTAGTTTCCTAACAAACAGAAAAAACTTCCTTTGAACACACTGATCAATGTGTCACTGCAGTGGCTGCTCTTACCTAGTCCTATCCTGTTGGGACTCGTCTCCCGACTGCATCCCTGGCTCCGAGGGATCTTGCTGCGTTTTTCTGAGGACGATGACACCGCCTGGACTCTGGATGATCCACTGCTCAGGCCACCATAGGCGCTTCCTAAGAGTTTACCCGGAGAACTAGACCGACTGCCAGCTAGAGAGGGGGGAAAAATAAGAAAAAAAATTTGAGAGGAGGGAAATCAAGGTTTAAAACACTCTAAAGTTGAAATACAAGAGGCTACGTTTTAGAATTTGATCCAAAGCCCACATAAAACCCACTGGAGCATTTCCCATGGGCTGTAGATGATGATTAAGGAAAGTCCATTGACAATAACGGCATTAACAATTCTATTTGCACTACTCTTGCTGCCCAGCTAAGGTAAAGACGAGGCAGACCGTGCAGTGTGGAAGTACCCCTGCATTACAGAAGCTTGCCGTGGCACCAGAAGTAGGCTGGCTGCAGCCACTGAGACTTCGCTGGCTACTTCACATTGTCAGGAATGAAGTAAAGCTCATTTACAGGTAATCACAAAGGCCTAAAAGTAATGGAGTTGAGGCCTTTCTTTTCCTCCTTCTTCAGGTATATAAAAGTCACGCTGAAATTCTGCTGTCATTCCTCACACTCATTTATTTGCTAGAACAGTCAAGAAAAGGCTGCAAAATCATACTCAGGTGAGTTTACATTCTGAGCTAATATTCATGCTGCTAAAAAGCATCCACAAATGTTAAAAAAAATCAGTTCCAGAACACCGTTATGATTAGTAAGACTCAAAGATATATCTTCTATCTTAAGACTGTATGCAATGTTATTAATTTGATAGACAACAGCATAACTAGCGTTAGTTCAAATTCCTTGCTCCAATCAAACCACGTACTCCCAACACTGTCCCTGGTGCTGGGTGAGAATATTTGTGACAGATGCCAGTCACATGCCCAACATTCACACCCTGGGAGCCAAATGCTCCTCTCAGTTACACTGACTCACAGATGTCAACACTGCACTGAAATAACTGGAAGAATTTAGCACCTAGGGTTTAAGCTGCAGGAACATCACTGCAATGCTTACAAGAATGAGTCTGCTTCCATACACAATGTGTGTTTACCATGTTTGATTACTAAGCCAGTTATTACATAGATTTAGATTTTTCACTTTAAGAAAATGCTTTTTAAGCCTCTGATAACGTAACATTGACAGGAAAGAGGGAACCTACAGGTTCAGCAGTTTAAAAAAAAAATGAAGGAAATAATGTGAGAAAGCAAGAAAGGGAAAACGTTTCTTACCACCAGCAGGATTAGCTGATCTGGATCCTTGATTATGAGGGCAGACGAAAGGACAGGCAAAAAGTGGATTAAAAGACAGCAAGACAATACAGCGTTCAGCATGCAGTTTATGTTATACACAGTGCAGACAGATTTCTTCACAACGTGTCACTCCAAAAGCCTCTGCAGAATGTAGTGGGTTAATGCACAGATGCAACCAACAGTTTTAGGCTGATCAGCTTCTTAGGGAAATATCAACCAAGTATGTACACCCAAACTCTACTGCAAATTATACTCCAGCCCACTCTGAAAAATTGAAACAGGATTAGCCACTGTGTGGACACATAATTTAGTCCTGTGTCTATACTGTATTTGATCCATAGCTTGCTTCATAAAATGTTTGGCCTAGAAGATAAAGACCACATCTGGTGGGCCAGGCTGGAATCAGGATTCAAACTAGATGTCACCTAACAGGGCATAAGACATCATTTAAAAAATATATTGTTTAAAACTTCTGGATATTCAACTGTTCATTAAACACATTAAGAGTTCTCATCTGTTCTTCACTAAACTGAAATCAGGAAAGAAGGTCATTTCTCATTTCGGAATAGTTTTACAGTCTAAACTGTATGAATGAATTTAGATCAGAGAACTGAAGGCCAAAATCTTTCATAGCCTCTATATAAAGATTTCTAATTGGTTCCATTTTGAATATAAAACTTTTACCTAACATAATGCTATAAATCTGCTTCCTCATCCCTCCAGCATGACAGGGCAAAGCAATGACAGTGAACAGATGAGGGCTTCTAAACAAGGGTGCAAAGCAAGACAAGTGCTCTGAACAAACACATCTGTCCACCAGCCCCATCTCTTCTCATCCATAAGCCTCAGTGTCTTCAGAAATGAACAGTTTCTCCCTATGTTCTATTCCTTTTAAAGTCTGAGTGACAAAATTCTTAGATATACTTGACAAAAACTGTATGTATGGCTCCTGGGGAAAATCTTATCATGCCAGGAAGCCAGAGAGCACATATGTGCCCTCTGAACCAAATTGCAAAGTTACTTCCCCCATAATCTACACCGAAGTGGTAATGTCCTATTTAAAATGGATACTACATCACACATTAACTTAGACAACTCACATTATACACATACAGAAATACAATAATATAAGCAAGAGAAGCTTGGCAGGGTAAGAACCCGAGAGACAGCAGTCAGCTACAGACACAGAAGACGTCTCAGCGGGACCCAGAGGAGGTTTAGCCGTACATTTCACAGCAGTCTGCAAGCCTGCTGTGCAACAAGTGAAAAAGCAGCTTGTGACAGCTAAGCACTCAAATTTGGGGGCTTATTTGTCAGTAGAAGCATACGCTGAAAGCTTGCTGAGGAGGATTCCTTTCATTACACATCCCAGCAACACTCTGCTCAGCAGAGGGGACCTCAGATCTCAGTCAAATACTATCTCAATATTAAGAGAAATATTAACATTTTTTCTCCTCCCCCTCCCTGTTCAAAATCAAACACTTCTTACGCTGGGACTGTGAAACTACTTTAGCCCGGCTGCGTCCTCGGGAGTCAGCAGGAGTTGAGGTGACGCTTGTGGCACTGCCAGAGCTCTGTCTCCTGGTACGAATCCGACCTGGAGGAAAACAAGGAAAATCAGACTGTTAACAGGTGTCTTCCAAAAGCAGTAGTCTAAAGCACTGCCTTTTCTCACTACCAGTGCTGACATACTCGAGAAGTTTTACAGGGAAGAGCAACATCTTTCAAAAGCCTGGCTGAGACAGAAGGGTAGGGAGTGGAAACACAGTGGAAGATCAAAACTCTCCTTGTGTTCTGCAGTGCTCATAGCTGTTATGATTAAAAATATATATATATTATCTTGCACCACAGCCTTTATTTCTGTTCTATAGTAATTTTCTTTATAAAAGGATAGAAGTTTTGGTCTGCTACATCCTATATCAAATTATTACTTTGTGATGAGGTGATCCCCCTGTCAGGCAGGACAGCCGCCTCCCCAAACTCCATGGCTGGGATTTCCAAGGAGCAGCCCTGTGCTCCGTGTCCTGACCGATGTGTGCACGGAGTGCAGAGCGCA
>JAVCKT010013940.1:0-15352 GCA_032273925.1 Rhynchotus rufescens
TCCCTGGGCAGCCTGTTCCACTGCTGTGTCACCCTCACAGTGAAGAAGTTCTTCCTCACATGGAGATGGAACTGTCTGTATTTCAACTTATACCCATTGCCTGTTGTCCTGTCACTGGCCACCACTGAGAAGAGCTTGGCCCCTTCCTCCCTACACTCAGCCTTCAGGCAGGAGTAACAAGCCCTAACTGCCCTCAGGTTCTTTTGAGCACCTAGCGCTCACCCACCCTCTATGAACCAGAAGGCTGTGAGTCTTGGCTGGCCCTGTGAAAAATATTCTGTATTGAGGCTCTTCATAATCTTGCCCCCTTTCCACACCTTAGCAGAGCTAGCCACAGTCCGGCCCATTATCTGTGTGAATGAGTTTTCACTCTTATGGACTTGTAAAAGTTTCTATTAGCAATTCTGATTTGGGAAGGACAACTGGAGGCTGAAAGAATGGCAAATGCAACCTGGATATAACTTTTTGATCCCTCAACCCAATTAAATTTGCAGTTTTAAAGTGCGTGTGACTTCTGAGTTCAGCTCTAATACTAGATTTATATTATTTCCTGGAATGAAAGTCACTGCAGACAATTTCCAGAGGAGCATAATAATGATCCAGTGAAAAATGAGTCCAGCTTTTGATTTTTTTTTCCCAACAGAAATAAGATAGAGAACCAATTTAGTTTTATATTGGCTATTCTTTTAATGCTCAGTAACTTTCCTACCATCAGTGACTTATTTTTTAATTTTTTTTTCCCAGACATCTCCTGCATTAGTGCTGTTGCTACATAGCGTTAGGCTGCATTTAGGCTTGATGTGGTTAGTGCTATAACACTACCACATATCTGCAGAGAAGAAAGAAGGAGAATATTGATTGAGGGGAAGCCTTACTTAACAAATAAAATATTCTATTTGTAAACTCATTTTTCATGAATAATTAGTATTCTGTGAGCCTTTTTTTCCCCCCCATCATCATATCAAAGTCCTCTGATTGCTTAAAATGATGCTTCAGCCTGCTCAATTAAGGCAAGAGGCAACTTCAGGGAGCAGTCACCAAGAATGCTCTGTACTGAGCTGCTGGCTGCCTCCAACAGCCTTCCTGCATTATTATTAGTGGCTTAAAACTTGGGGGTTTGTACTAACAGTGCTGTGTCTGCCAATCTGTTGTGTCACGGAACAGCATTTGTCTTACAGGGAGATTGTCATCTTGATTCAGCTGCTTCTTGGGGTTTGTGGCATCTTTGCTCTTGCAGACTTCCAGGAGGAGAATTGAGACACGGCAGTGATGAAGGCAAATGTCCTTGTCCTTCACTCCCTTTGCTGAGCTTTCTGCCATCCAGTTTGGAGGTTCTGCAGGAAGCATGAAGTTTCTGGTCCCTCCTCTTGCATTTCAGGACTTTGAATTGATTTACTTGAGAGCTTTGGGGAAAATTTTAAGTCAAATTTAGGGAGAAAATGGGTTTCAATTGCGTTTACCATGGAGAGAGACGAAGATGGTGTGGAACTGTATGGAGTTTTCCTCTCGCCTTTGCAGCCCAGCTTACTTTTCGGAGCCCTATTAACTTATAATACTTATTTATTTTGTTTGTTTGGGGAGGCTGTGCTCTGAAAATGAGTAGGAGTCACAAGTGCAGATCTGTTCCTCTGCATGGGCTTGTGAGGGCACAAATAAAGCCGTTCGTTAGCTGCCTGAGGCTGGAGCAGCAAACCCCCTTCAGCATCCTGTTTCTAGCGCTGTGTGGCTGCGGATAAAGGAGCACAAAGCTCTGGCTGGAACATATCTAGGTAAGCTATATTAAATAGGTTCATCTTCATGTTTTCATTTCAGTCTGCGTATGAACTGCAGCTTTGTTTTCAACTCCTTCTAAAGTATCTATGAAATAGAAGCACGTCCACTCTTACTTCTTTCTGGACTTTTTTTCCACGATCAGAACTCTGTCCAGAGCAGAGTTGAAGCAAACATACATAGTAATACAGTTCCTGGATTATCTTGGATTTGTGAGAACCACAGACACAGGGAGATCAATGTTGTCAAGAACAAATTTCAGCTGAGATGAATGCTGAGATGAATCAATTGGAGATGAAGATCACCATAAAGAAAAAGACCATGTGCCGCAAAATCAAAAAGCACATCCTTTTTGAAGCCTTTGGGAAAGCTGCTCTCACACACCAAAATTCTTCAGTGATTCAAAAACTATCCGTGAATGCCTGCTACCCCTTCTTCATTGCACCTTGAAAGATACCCTGGCTGTGATGAAGATCATCTTTATTCTCTCTCTGCTGTCTTGACTAAATACGCTGCGCTACTCTGATGTGGGTAGCGAGATCCTCATTTCAGATGCCGGCTGAGAGGAGAGGTGCTCATTTATGTTCAAAATCAAAAAGCAAAGCATCCATTCACTTGAACTCAGTGATTCACTGAGATCCTGGAGCAATGTTTTTTCCATGGACAGCTAACTTGCTCAATCTGTGATGCTGATTTCGTGAGCTGACCTACCCTGCATCATGCAGAGCTCACTGTATCTCTCAGTGTTGCCTTCTGGAGGAGCAATGCAGCAGAGTGAAGATTTAACCTGTACCTGTCATTTTTAATTTTTCTCTCCCTATAAACCAGCCTAGTAGTGGACCACTTTGCACCAATAATATACTCCGCACGCAGAGTATGGATTACAAAACTGTGCTGTATCTCCTCATGTGTTTTTTCAGACTTTGTAAAGGATAGAATTATGCTGTAGGTTCAGGGTTTGAGGTGAAAGTTCCTGGGTGGATAACAGATCTGTGCAGACGTGTGGTGACTTGTAGAGCTGGTCTGCTGCAATGAAATCCACGACCAGGTGAGATGAAATGCACACTGCGATGAAATCATTGTTGCTCTCACAGACCCACAGGGTCTTCCTCAGTTCCACAAGGTAGTAGAATATAATCCCGAAGCTTTACTGTGCTTCATGTGTCTAGGTCAGGTACCTGCAAAAATAAATATTACATTTTTTTTTCCCATCAAAGTAGACATTAGAGGCTCTGTTTCCAATCAGATAGTTTTTGAAGCTCAGTATTGTAATCTGAATTCAATGCAGTTGCTTTCTCTGATCTAGAATTTTTTTTTCCAAAGTAGTTTAAGAGATTTTTTTTCTTCTGTTAGCTGCAAAATGTAGTCCAGCACAACTTCTAGGATCTCAAGGTAGAACAGTCATTTTGCCTAGAGTGATATTTGCCAAATGGCCTCAGGGCTATCACTCACATTATACCTTGTCATTAATCTGTTATCAGTCCAGTGTGTGCGTGTGTGCATGCGCACACATTAATGCCTATTGAGAGAAAGGCATATATGCAACCTGGATCATTTTTGCATATTCATATTCTAAGGAATTAGCCTTCAGATTAGAACCTATCTTAAAACCTTATCCAGTTTCCAGCACAAAGGTAGTAACGGATCCATAGGTGGAGCTGGGTGGGGTGGGCATGGCGTCAAGTCATAGTCCCCAGCGTGGCTGACTGGTTGACTCCTAGGACTCCTGCGCAGGAGTAAAAGCTCCAGGTTCAAAAGGTAAAATGCGCATAGACCTGATCGGAAATTCTGTGTCATCGCTGAGCTGGCATCTTGTTTACTGCTGTCTCGTGCTGGAAAGGAAGGCCTTCATATCCTGTTAGCCATCTCCTGCACGCTGTGCTCTTCCTTCCCCCTGCCCATCCGGTGTTCCTGAGAAAAGGATACATGGCTGGGTTCGGGCATCCTCCCTTCCCTCGCAAAGATCCGGAAAGAGTAAGGGATCCCATTCCTCTCTGAACCTCTGTGGAAATTGGATGTCTGATTTTCATCCCAATGTAACACATTGTGAATATTAAAACTCCACAAACATGCAGCTGTGTGTGCGTTTCAGAAATTTCGCTTTACTAAAGCAAAGCAGAAATTTGCTAAGCTCTGAACAAAATACCTTTGTTCTTATATATATATATATATATGTATAAATATATATATATATGTATATATATATGTGTGTATGTTTTGGAGCACAGGCATTGCAACTGGTCGGGACAAGGTTTCCCCCAGTCACTTGCCCTCATGTTACCCACAGTGATGCTGGCGCTGGGGACGATGCTTGGACATGGAGAAGAGGAGATGCTTGGACAGCAGCTAGATGCTGCTTTGCAGGGCTGGCACAGCACTTTGGAAAATCTTGATTCCCTTTGGAGTGAAAAAGCAGTAGTGAGAGATGCCTAGCCATTTGCTAGCGACCTCTGTGTTCATTTTGGGTGGTAAGACATGTCTGAGCCAAACAGAAATCCATCAGTTTGCATAGGAGTGCCTATGGAGCGGGATACCACACAAGAAGCCCTAGCAAAATCTGGCCTTCATTGCAAAGAAGGGAACTGGGAACCAATGGTAGATTTTTCATCTTCTAAAAGCATCCCCAACTATTAGCAAACAAAAATATGGACATGGAAATTTATATTTCGTCCTATTGAAATCTCTGCTTTTATAACTGTTTTTCATACTGTAAACTAACAGAAAAAGCTGGTTTATGAAGCAAACAGTATTTCTCTAGTTTGCTTTCAGAAAGCAAAACTGAAATAAATAGTTGTGCAGCCAAAGCATGATTTGCAAGTAATGTTAGAATAAAGATGGGAAAGAAGAATGACACTTCCCTATAAGATATGAATGAGCTTAGTTGAGGCAATCTCAATGCAATGTTACCTTTTCTGTATTTATAAAAGGAAAGGAATAAAAAGAGAGTATCCAATGAAGTATTGGCAATATGAGAATAAATTATTGGCAGCATTACAGTAAGGTTTTTTTTTTTTAATTAGGATTCTCTGTATCTTTATCCTTTTGATTCTGTGGAATTCCTATGTTAGTGCAATTCTAAAATGCAGACCGTATGAATAATGCAGCTTTAAGAACAGGAAATGTGTGCAAAATAATCATTAGATGATTTGATTTCAGTATCACTCCATTCCAAAATGTGGTGGAACAGAATGTTGATTTAAACATGTGGATGCCATCCCATCCATTTGTCTTGAATTCCTACATTTCATTTGTAAACTTTCTGGAGAAGCAGCATCTTATTTTGAGCTTGCACAGGTGGCTTGGACTTGTCAGTGCTGCTAGGAAAAAAAAATACCGTGTTTTTAAGAGGATGGGAAAATCACTGAGAGCGACTGGGTGAGGGAAATTAGATGGGAACCTTGGACATGTCGCACTTCAGGTTCTGTTTGTGATACTGTGGTCCATTCCAGTTAAATGGTAGGTGGCAACTGTAACAAGGCATTTATTCTAGAGGAGCTAAGCAGAAACCTTAGGAAGCTTTTTTCCCTAAATACTTAATACAAATGCATGGGATATAATAAAATAAGAAAGCACGATTTTACAGTATATTTGTAAGAAGTAGTCGAATGGGGTTGCTCGAGAGCTGGCGTTAAACAGCCATTAGCAGTCAATAGCTCTGCGTAGGTATGAATTATGGTATCATTCTTAACCACCTACTAGCGTAATTTGATCAAGAGGTTTTTTTCTTACTGTATATGCTCATTTGATGTAATTAAATTGTAATCTAGTATCAAAAAATATCCCTCATTTAGCAGGGAGTTGTTCTTTACTGGAAAAAAAAAAGAAGGAAAAGCTATTGATTTGCTGAAGTCAACTTGGACGCTGTTGTCAGTCAATACCTTTTAAAGGCTCTTTTAAACAATTCTTGTGGATACTGAAGGTAACCATTAAGGTAATGTAAATTCTCACAGGCAGGGGCCGGGTTTTCTCCTCCTCAGTGAGACTTGCTCGTGGAAGAGGAAGGCAGGAGGGCGACATCTCCTGCGTGCGGCCTGCAGCACGAGCAGCGCGGCCATGATGAGGGAGGGAGGAAGGGAGGGAGGCTGCCTAGGCCGCAGCTGGGGCAGGCGGGGCGCTCTGCACGTCCCTGCCCTGGAGCAACCTCCCTTTTCCTGCCCTGGAAAAGGCCAGGAGGCTTCGCTCCGTGTGGGGCTCGTCCGTGAAGCTTTGCCTCAGCCGGAGTTCGGAGCTCCGTGTTAGGCACGGCCGAGCTCGCGGCGTCATAGAGCGGGGCTACCACACGCGTCAACACCGGGCTCCGTTCCCCAACTTTTGGGAGTTCTTTCCTTATGTGCGCCTCGTTTTGTTTTCCGCCCGTGCTCCCTTGGTAATGAGCAAAGCTGTGGTCTGAAAGGGAAAGAATCTGGCCCTGTTCCTAGGTTGTTTTCCTAATTTCCGTCTGCCATTTTGGACGTGGTTTTAAAACGATTCTATACAATTCTTTCTTAATCCTTAAAATAGATTACTGACACTTTATTTGTAACAGCTTGTCTTTAGCCATGTCTAGTACGCAGAGGGAGATTTTCAAAATTTGAGATGCTCACCTCATATTGGCCAAGGCCAAGTGCAATTAATAACTTACCTACCAGGTGTATTTGATACAGCTACCTGGAGACACCTTGGGGTCTGACATGGATATGTTTAGGATTTAAGAAATCCCTTAATGCCTGGTCCAGTTGTCAGCATCTGGCTTTAATTGTCTTGTAGGATCCGTTCTGATATCCTCGTAATGGAAACTGAAGAGAGAAGGGAGCTGTGTAAACTGTCCTTGGGTTGGCTGCTGCGTAGAAGAAATACACGTGTGTTTGTAATGGAATTTAAGGCAAATGTTCCTAAAGTTATTTTCAGATGCCCCACCAAACAAGAACTAGGAAAGATTCTCTTTGGAGGAAACAGGAGTTACCCCACAAGAATTGGAGAAAGGAGGCTTTTATGTCTGGTTCCCTTCTTCCCTTAGCACCTCTGATTATTCCTTTTGGAGATGTACCCTGGAGAAAAGCATTTTTCCGTATATTCAAGTAGGAATCTCTCTTTTAGCTCTTCATCCCCACTTTTTTGGTTTTTTTTTCTCACCCCACTGATGTTTTATTTCTAGCTGCCAGTGGATATTTCATACAGTTCTTTGAGACTGTTCTGTAAGGGCTGCCTTAAAACACAGCTTGGTGCTGATCGGAAGTTTTGCGCACACATGTGGTTTGGGTTATATACCACGTAACTGAGGTTGTAGCCGAGTTTGATCATGGCTAAACGAAGACTTCTGTGGTCTCTTGTAACTTGTGAGTTCGGCTAATCCGTGTTGCAAACATCTTACTCAGTGGGGTAAGATTATTATTTATGAAAGAAATATCTCATCTTTTTTTTTTTTTTTTCTTTGTAATGTTTAACAGTTTGTATGTTTCCCATTTAGGGTATTTTCCCTACTTTATTTTGTGTGTGTACTTTTTTCCTTTTCTTTCCCTTAAACCTTGATACTATATGGATGCAGGGAGCTTGTTCTATACCCCACAGCCTCCTTGTATAAGCAATTTTATTGGAAAAGAACATTATGTTGTCTGATATAGTCAGTTTTAGCAGTTTGGGGAGAAGTTTCAAGGTAGTGTGTGGCTGATAAATGTGTAAATCACATTATTTGCTTATAGAGTTCTAAAAGCTGGAGCAGAAGTGTCTGTATGGCAGGGTGCTTTTTCGTTTGTGACTCGGGAAGCACTGGTCTGCAATATCAGGCTGCACAAATCAGCATTCCTAAGCTAATTCTGAAATTGTTAAGAATTGTGGTGGAATGGGCATAGAAAAGGCACCTGCATTGCCTCACCGTGAGGTATGGGAGCCTTTGTCTTCCAAATGTGAATTTAATGGTTACTGTTGCACATAATATGCAGGTTGCACCAAACTGAAGACTTAACTTTCTCAATCCAAAAGCATTGAAAAAACAAAAAATGCCACAGTCCCTGTTAATATAATCACCCTTCTTACACACCTAATAAATACATCATGTCAGATTTGATTTTTCATTTGTGAAGCTTGATGGAGGCCAACCAAGCTCCTGGGACATGCACTGGCATAAAGGGGCAGAGCATCAAGCCGAAAGTCCCCTTGACCGATCGCTATGCCTCGAAATCTGGGCACTTGGGATGATTCCCGTCTTTCCTGGCAAATATTTCTGTTCTTTGAGCTGCTTTTCTTCGTATTAAGATCCCGTGGTGATGACTATACAGGATGCTGAGCTGAAGCTGGTGTTTCCTTTGGCTGTGTGTTGCTTCCCGGCTGCAAATTGGTGGGCATGGACTGTGGTGGGGCACAGAAGTGCTCCTCACGTTCCTTGGGTGTGCTCCACTATGGAAGGAAGGGGGTGGCAAGAGGTGACAGCTTCTCCTTGCTCCCTCTCAGGCCTTGGGCTAATTGCAAAGGGGCTCCCAAAGGTAGGATTAGCTCTGCTCTCTGCGGGAGAGAGGAGGAGAGTGTTTGGTTTGGAAGTCTCTAGGAATATGGGGATGTCCTTAAATAGCGCTGCGGAGCCTTATAAATTAGAGATTTGTTTAGTCTTTCATTGTTCTGAGGAATCTGCCATTAGAACATTGGTTTGTGCGTGAACGTATATTATTAAACTGTTTTTTAAAATGCATAATGCTTGGAGAGCAGTGTTTTGCAGAGCTGAAACTTGGCATTATAAATTCATTCTTGGCATTTAAGTGAAACATGGAGAAAGTGCGGTAAGTTTGTGGGGAGTTAACTCCTTGTGGTCCACCCTATTTTAAGCAAGTCATAATAAAATAATGGGGTTCCTTCCTGCCTTTTTTTTTCCTCTGATAGATGAAAGTATTTTTTTGCTTTAAATATTTTTATTAAAATTCTCCGGACACCAGTTCCAACCTATCATCCCATCTGCAAGTCCCTGCACAGTGTCAAGCACCAACTCCTAATAGATCCACTTATGTTGAAGTTTGCAGGCACCTCATAAATGTTAAACTTAAGCCAACATGACATGCTCTGTCTCTTGGGATTAATGAGCACTCTTCAAGAAGAGAAAAGGGAAGGAAAAAAGAAGCTCAAGCTACTCTTCATCAAAGCTTGCATCCTCAACACCTTTGCCTTTTGGACGTCTCTTATTACGAGCAAAGTTGTCGTTTAAATTCACGACAGGTTTTTAAGGTAGTTGCATTGTTTTTAGAAAAATAACCTAATCTGAATGGAAAAAAAATTCCGAGTAAAAGACACTTTGGCATCTTTCATTTTGCTTTTGCTTTCGGAGACCTCAAGGTTACATTTGAATCAGTAAATTAACATGAGAATTAAGGTTTCTGCTCCCAGGTTTTTACGTGCAACAGGAAGACTCCTTTCAGGAAGTGAAAGCTGGCAGTTTTGTTCCAAGGAGCTGAAGGTTAAAATCAAATATCACATAGGAGAAAATCCTCATTGTCACCATTGTCATTACGTGAATGTAGTTTAGATCTTCAGTGTTGAAATGTTGTCATCTGGTAGTTATAGCAGTTGTCTCAAAGACAGGTATGTGTGAGATTGCTGTAATAAAATTGCTACCTGCAGAAAGAGCAGGAGAGCTGTACTTGAGCATTACTCATAGTAACTTCTCCCGGGACGAGACTTGGAGACTCGTGCTGATTGTGAGGGTAGGAAATCCTGAAAAACTGCCCTGGGGAGAAAAGAGTCTCACTGTACTGAAAACAAACCACACTAATAGTTATTCAGGATTTTAGTGGTGGTATAAATTACAAGCACGTGTAAGTAGGGTTTTGCTGGCATCTCCTGCAGAGGCTTCTCTCCCCTTTCAGCCCCTTGTGCCTGTTTCCTCCGACCTGTCCCATTTGGGGTGTCTTTTTCATTTTTTTCCTCTTTTTGTGTGTGTTGTCCCTCTCCTGACACTCGAGAGTGCTTGCAATCTGCTTGAAAGTTACGGATTTCTGCTTTAATTCAAGAATAGGCCCAGGTATTTGTATGCTGGTAAACCCCTTTACTGGTGCAGGTGAGTTCCTCTTGAAAGCACAGTGAGTACAGCTAGTGCACGCTGGAAGCGGCACACACGGCCAGTGAACCATCTCGAAGCCTACAGTCACACTGGCCAAATCATGGATTTGAACTCAAAAATCATGAGATTTAGTCCAGAATGTTAATCACAGAGCTATTCTTTTCATGCCTTGCAGTCCTTCCTTTTCAAAGATGTTGCTATTTTAAATATGTGCCTTGACCATGTAAAAATAACCTATGAGATGTAGGAAATAATCAGCAAATGTTGATTCTCTGTTTTGCAGTATTTCAAAGCACTGACCTGTGCAAGATGTCTCGGACTGTCTCCCCTCATTTATGAGCCCTATATGGCAGATATTTCTCATGTATTTCCATAAGTGAGATCAGAGAAGGCTGTTTGCAAATCTTATGTCCTTTTAATATCTGCCTGAACACATCTAAAGCAAATCAAGGAAATAATATTTATGTAGCATGGTCATGAAATCATTAGCAAGCTGTCTGGGAAATTAGAATTTTTAAAAAGGGAAATTTAATTAAGTAATGACATAGTTGTAGTGCAGTTTCATATCCTCCTCTTAGACAAGCATTCATTATGAGCTTGAATAAATATTAGATATTTATCACACAGGATGTTAAATATTTAAGTTTTCCTGTAACAGATATATCTTTCTACCTGGTAGGCTGCTGCTCAGTATTGACATAGAAGGACAAGTTTTTCTCAAGTTGTTTTCCTGCCTGATGTCAACCTGTAGCATACAAACATTTAAGACTTCGCTATTGAGATTTCACAGTTAAGTGGCTACTGTACACGTTAAATCTTCTATTTTGGAAGAATCTCATAGCAATCCAGTTCCAAAGAGCCCAGAGCCCAGGAACTGGAATCTGCTCTCAGAGCTGTGGGCCAGAAGTGTGGAAATTGGCCTGTTGGCTTCCACAGGACATCTTCCCTGCTTACACTTAGCACAGTGGCCTTCTGGACTAGGTTGCTACTTGCAGCCTGGTGCAGCTGGGGAGAGAAGTAGATGCAGCTCCAGGGAGTGAATTGTGCCAAGGCTCCCGCTGCTTCCCTCTGTCCGTGTTGCCTTATCCCTGTCTTCGTTGCCTGGTCTCTGGAGGAGAGGCTGCAGGTGGCTCCTGTCGTTCTGGCTCATAAAGTAGTTGGTCCAGGAGAGCTGGAGTGACCCCATTACTTACTATCTTGGTAGAGATCTGGATCTAGAGTCTTGTGACTGCGAGCATGGTGAAAGACTGTGAAGCTGGAAAAAAATGATCATTGACTTTGAGTTTGGTGATCTGAAAGGGATTTTTTTTTTTGAGGGCTGCAGAGTAAGAAATAGCTTATGCTAAGTCTAGACTGGTACACAGAGTCAGTTCTATTATGTATGATGTCTTCAGCAAAAGTATTCTCATGCTGTGAGCCTGATATCTTTATTTTTTGATTTCAGAAGACATACACCAGCTATTTGTAATTTTGAACACATTAGGAAGCACTTGAAACAGTGACAGCTAGGTCAGAAAGACAGATGCGTTCCTCCATTGTAATTGCACATGGTAATCCGCTCCATTGTTGCTATTTTAAAGGAAATTATTCTAATTTTAAATTAGTCTTTGATTTGTCTTCTGTGCAAGAGCCGCTGTTGAGTTATCCTTGCCTTAGTATTGACAAAACTGCACTGTTTGTCATGTAGTCATTTAGTAGGAACCCAGCAAGTGCAGTGTTGTTCTCTAGCATAAGCTTATAAATCAAAAACTAATATTTGCTACCACCTTTAAAAAAAAAAAAGGAAAGTTGCTGACATACTAGAGAGATGCTAAATGAGCCTTATTGATGTTTCATTCTAATTAAATACAAGGTAAATGTTCTATAATTGCACCTTTCATTAAAATGGGAATGTGTGATTTGCAGACTTCCCAGTGCTGCCCTTTCAAAATCATTGGAAAATATTTTGGTCTGCTGGCATTGAGACACTATAGCTTAGAAATGTATTGGTAACTTAATAAGCTGCTGGCATTTCTTCTGGCAAAATTGTCCCTCATATGCAAAGCTGTCACCATGACTGACTGTATAATTCTTCTTCATGTGAAATAATATGATAAGGCCCTTGGTGTTGGATTGAGTGCTTTGCCACAACTAGCATTTGAAAACTTTATGCCTAGACGGGAATTGTGCTACAATAGGAGTATTGTTTAGTGACAAACGTACTGATTCCTTAACATCCATCAGTCTGATTTTTAAGACCACCTACTTTTTGCTGCCGGTTTCTGTCTGAGCAGTTACATGTTGCAAAATAGAATAGGCATCGTGGTTATTTTTGACATTGTTAAAACGAGTAAATGCTCAAATTATGCTATCAGTGCTGCAGGTGTGTTTATGCTTCTCACAAAAGCCTGACACGTTCTATTTTGTGAGAGAAGATGGGGGAAAATTTACATTCTTGCCTGCTTTAAATTAGGATCTGTATTAACGATTTAGACTATTGTGTTATGAGAGCATCGATTTCATCTGTTACAATGATTCCCTTTAATGAAATTGTTCAAGGCTCAGTTCACCACAGAGGAGAGGCTGCTCGCTGCGTTGCTGGAGCCAAGTTAAGGTCACAGATCTTGGCTCTTCCATCATGAGAAGCGTTCAATAGAAAACACGATGGGCTAGAGAACAATTTTCAGCTAATTCCATGATTACTTTGAAAGCACTGGTGAAAAAGACACAGGAGTTAATGAGTTTCTCGGTTACCTTACTCCATTCCACACAATTCAGCAGGCCAGATAAAACCTCAGTGTTTGAACAGAAGCTGTATTTTTAAACTATCCCCCAACTAGCCCTGTTTCACCAGTAAGGAGACTGGAGCCTATGGAGCGTTTAGATCAAATGGCTGAAACGTCTCCTGCTCTCTGCTCTCCTCTCCTCTCTGTGGCCTCGAGGAAATCGCACCATCTGTTTGCCAGTTTTCTCATTCAAAACAATGATATTTTCCCCCTTAGTAAGAATTCCTACTCTGCAGGCTTTAGGCTGCATGAGAAAACACAAATGCAGTTCAAGTTCAAAGTTGGGCCTATTGGCCAACACAATTAAAATGTGGTATTTTATTTCCTCCTTTTCCTTAATGTACCTGCTATTAAAATAAATAAATAAATATGACTTTGCTGTTTACTCAGAACAAAGTGTCTGCAAGCTGGGCAAGTACAGAGAAGTTGTACAAGTTTATGAGTTATTAAGACATCCAGTATTTAAAATGTTAAGAAAATAATTTTCTTCTCCTTATGTGTGTATATTGAACTGGAAACTGAGTATTATATGCAATGCAATAATAATATATAAAATATTTTGATGTATGTTGATAGATATTTATATAATATAATATAAACAAAATATTTAACTATATAAATAAGCGTTCATGTGTGTGTTTATGTATTCATATACAAATAATATTTAGGACATATAATAATTGGATCAATAAAGTAATATACTTTGTGTTCGAGGTACTTTGGGACAATGTTTCCCTCTTCAAAGTTATTGTCTTAGATTACTGCCCCATAAGCATCTTTGTGGTGGGAAGATGAGAAAGTTGGTGTTTTGCAGCACCCTTGGTGCCTTCCACAGGTAGCAGCGATAGAAAGCTGGTTTCCTTGCTTGCATGTAAACAAGGAAAGCTGCAATTCAGAGCGTTTTGTGTGGCACAGGAGAGACAAATGACAGTAATAACGTCCACCTCTTCTACCGCACATCTCCAATCCTTTGGTTTAAGCGTGTGTCAGGTGCTATCAGGGAATACCAATTCCTTATCTGGAATCGCAGCATAAGCCTTGAATGCTCACCACATCTTGGGGTGTGTTTTGGCCAAACCCACAGGTTGGGAATTGTGTAAGGTGGAAAAGACACAGGATGATGTCCTTGTATCCTTGACTTCTCTCAACTGGTGTGATTCCCTCACTAGTGTGTCTGGTGGCTTTGTGCTTGTCCCTCTTCTATGTGTTTCTTACCTTAGTAATCCATGAGCATTTCTTGTGTTCCAAGATCTTCTTCTGCATAGGACTGCTGGGCTGTAATCCAGCTGTAATGCTCTTGCAGCAAAAAAATGGCCAGTGGTAGGTAGGCAGGGTTTCTGGCAGTACGCATGGCACAGGAATTCACATGGACCCATAAGAGGATCCTCCTGGCTTCCTTTCTCCGTGTGCAACGGTTTTGCAGCAGTTTGTTGTTTCCTTGTGATTTGTCTGGCTTTGGTTTGGTTGGTTGATTTGTTTGGTTTTTGGTGTCTTCTAATGAGAAAGGATCTTTACAAAAATGACACCGTAGTATTGAGAAAGTTGCAAAGAGAAGTCTGGATTTAAAACCTATGACTTGTGCTCAGGTCTGAGGATTTTTAAATGATTACCTTTCTCTTCCACGCACTCCACTTTTTAGAACCTGCATCGTGGACAGTTACGTGGGAATGAGAAGATGGAAAAATGCCTGGAAGAAATGAGAGAACCACTAGATATTGTATCTTAACTGACATGTTACAGATGTGACTGTAATTCCTAATTTCCTCGTCTGATCCTTGTCAGGAATACACAGTTTCTTGGTAGGCTTCTCACCCTCTCCTCCCCTGGTACTTCTAGAGATGCAAAGAGCTCAGCTGTGCCAGGAGGGGCTGACACGAGGAGAAGCATTTCATAAGATCCATTTTAGTGATGGTGGGCAGAAAAACAACCCTTCCTGAGGGACAGGATTTAAGACTTGGACTCCGATATATCTAGGTTCATGGTTAGTGAGTGTTACCTGGAAATAACTCACATGCAGCATGGGGAAAATAAAGCTCTGCCAGCCTGGACTAGCCTTACTAGTTGTTTCCCTCCCCTGAAATTTGTTCCTCAAGTAGGGCAAAAAGCCTGCGTGAGCAGCGTGAATGGCTGTACAATTGCTTGGTTTTGCAATCCTGCATTTGAACCAGCCTCAGATGTCAGAGAAAGCCGTGCAGATTGCAGCGTTATTTGCAGAACTTCTGTTCAGTAGGAGAGTGGGGAAATGATATTCAGGCCTTGGTGCATGACCTCAAAGAGGAACTGAATGCAATACACTTCCTTTAGTGCCACTTGCTGAGTTGCAAGGAAGTGATTTATCCTAATTTTAAGTAGGTTACCCTATGTTATTTTCATTGTAGCACAGTTTGTCAACTAACATTATTACATACATCAAAATACTTCCCAGACCTAGGCCGGTATGTATAGAGATTACAGTAAATGTGTGCGCATACTTGCACATGACTTGTAATGCAAAATATGTAAGGAGTATTTCGTTTGAGGTTGCAGCAAATGAGTGTGAGCACATGATTCAAGCTCACTCAAAGCCATAATTCACTGATGTAATAGCAGTGATGTAACTTCTGCTTATTTACACCCTAGTTCTCGGAAATGACTCTTCCAAGTGGTGCTGAACTCCCTTAGCTCCCTCTAAGTTAGATAATATGGCTGATAAAATGTGATAAAGTAGGGTTAGATAAAATGGCTGAGGGAGCTGGGCCTGTTCAGCCTGGAGAAGAGAAGGCTGAGGGGGGACCTGATCAGTGTCTATAAATACCTC
>JAVCKT010013941.1:0-13577 GCA_032273925.1 Rhynchotus rufescens
TGGGATTTTCTTTACAGCCCCATGGGGCAGAACTTTAATGGTTTTCTTTTAAAATAACATACTGGTGGCACCTTACTTGTTGAAAGAAATGACTAGTATTACCAAAAAGTAATTTCTCCGAGTGATGTTCCTTTTTTTTTTTTCTCAGATTATAGAGGGCAGCAAGGGTAATCAAGGACAGGAATGCACGAGTGTTTTCTAATTAGAGTCTGTTAACGATGCTTCATGTTTCAGGGCAAATGACCCAGCTTTGTGAGTTGATCAATAAAAGCGGAGAACTGCTAGCAAAAAATCTCTCCCATCTGGATACAGTGCTTGGTGCCCTGGATGTGCAGGAACACTCGTTAGGCGTTCTTGCTGTCTTGTAAGTGTTGCTTTCCTTAAAATAAATCTCCTGGTATCAAAACCTCAGGAAACATCATGAACTGTTAGCACAACTTTTTACTTTTGGACAAAAATATTTTTGTTCCACGCTTCTTATAATGATGCTTATTTTCTTTGTATGATGCACGCTTTATTAGAAAGAATGCCAGGCAGGTTTGTGTTCTCAAAGGAAAGAGATACTGGACCTTGTAAAATATTATGCTTGTTGGTTTTCCTTTATTTATTTTTTCCTTTATCTACTTGTTTATGTCTGCATAAGTCTTTTTCCCTACATGTTCAGCAAAAAAAACATAACACTGGCATTTTCATCAATTAGTATTTTTATCTGATTGGTAGGCATTAGTAAGCCAGACTGCAAGAGAAGAGAGGAGGAAGGGGTGTCAGCACTTAACTAGAGCAGTCATTTCCCTTGTGAGGAAGGGTCCTTCATGGTCTAGGTAGCTTTGAGCTGCGTATTACAGTGTGCAGAAGCTTCAGATCCTGCAGGATTGGATACCTTCCAACAGCATTGAATAGATTTTTTTGCATATTTTTTGTGACTTTTGTAGGATGCATAGCAAAAGATTTCATTGCAGTCAGATGAACCTCATGGTAAAACTAACCTTAGAGAAAAAGCAATGTGCAGGTGTTCAGGATGCAGAATGCTAAGGGTCTGTTGGACGTGAAGAGAAACTCAAATGAACATCAAGAGCTCTTCAGAAGAGATTCACATCCAATAGTTTAATAGCAAAGAACCTCCAGCACATTCAAGCAGGAGACGATACAGAAGAAAAGGTGTCAGGAGAAGCTGTGCATAGCTGAGTGTTAAATTTCATCTTCTTTAGCTCATGTTCCTACTGTGATTGCAACTACCATATCACATAAAATCATCCTTGTGTTTGCTACAGTTTGTTCTTAATTGTAGTTTTCACTAGGTGCAAAACAGAGGTGTGTGCTGAAAAGATGTTTTTAAATATTGTGCAGCTCTTGGGGAAATCCATGTTTAATGTGACGTAAGTGTTTTTACTGAGATAAAGTACGTAGTCCTGGAGTGCAGACCATATGCCACTTGTAATAACACACTCTGGATTTGTTTCCAAGCAGCTTCATGCATCTGCAGAGACTTAGTGATGAAGACAAAATTTTCTTATTTATCCCCCAAAGTGAAGTGTTAAACCATTCTCTTTTTCTACCTTGTTTTAGGTTTGTGAAGTTTTCTATGCCCAGCATCCCTGACTTCGAAACATTATTCTCACAGGTGCAGCTTTTTATCAGCACTTGTAATGGGGAGCACATTAGATATGCAACAGACACTTGTAAGTTAATCTCACTTTGAGAGTCTATGCAAATCTCTTTACATACTGTGATATTCTTGATTCTCACTGCTGTTTTTTTCTCTTTTTCTTCCTCCTTGCCCATTCCTGACTTGTATTCAGTTGCTGGCCTATGCCACCAGTTAACAAATGCCCTTGTGGAAAGAAAACAGGTGAGCAAGTATCATCTAGTATCAATAAACTACCTATATATCCAGTCCCTTAATGTCTTCATACAGAATTGCCAATAACTTGATTTTAGGTATATTTATGCAACTCCTTTTTAAAAGTCCACTAAATTGAAACAAACCTGAATCTAGATTTTAAGGAAAAATTGAATGTGAAACTTGTTGGGAAGGTCATTTTAAGCGTTCACACAGCAGCAGTGCCAAGAATGTTCTTCAGATAATATGTACATGAATAGAACGAAGCTGAAAAAATTGCTGGTAGTGGTAAGTCAGTGTTACTAATTTCAGTGTTGTCCAGTCAGCCAGGTAACGTTATTAATTAAATGCTTTAAAATGAACATAAACTTATTTTTAAAAAGTTTGAGTAATGATTTTGATACCAAGAAATGTGCCTTTTTTCCGGACATTTTCCTTTAAAACAAATTTGAAGTAGAGGTCTTTTGGTGGGACTTTCTAAGGTTTTAGGAAAAGAGTCTCTTATCAATAAAAACTATTGTATTTCTGATGAGGTTGTCTTTTTGGAGCAGAATTGCTAAATATATTTAGTTTATCAGGAGGTGTTATATAGCCAGAGTTAATTTTATTTTCTGAGACAGCAATATCATACAAAAAGGGAACAACCTCAAGTTAACTGTTACTTAATGGAACCTATCAATTAGTGTTATTTTTCATTTGTAAGTGTCAACATAAGATCCAATGTGCTGCCATCTATGAGAAATTATCTGAAAGAGATGTAATTTCTGACAGCCCCTGCGAGGAATTAGCATTCTCAGACAAGCCATAGACAAGATGCAGATGAACACAAACCAGCTGACCTCAATACATGCAGATCTCTGCCAGGTAAGAGTAACAATATTAGGGCTTATTCTGAGTATAAGCTTAAAAACGCCACCTTTGAGGAAATGCACGTTTACCTGTGGCAATATGAAGTAGTTTATGATTGCTTTTCCCAGTAATAATGCTATACTGAAATAAAATCCTCTATATTTTGAATGTTCAATGCATCTCCTCAGATGTTTAGTTTTATCACTTGTAAAAGTCTTTTGACATCACTTCTGTCTGAGCAGAAAGTCATGCACAGCTCTGTCTAGACACAGACAGTTCAAGTGCACAATCCAGATATTCTTTGCTCAAGTTTGACAAAAGGCATGTTTGTGTTGGTGCCTTTGGCCTGAATTTGCCACTTCTGTCTCATTCTTGGCTCCTGGGATTTAGGTTTGGACAGGAATGGTTAGTGCAATATCCAGTGCTGCCAACACATAGTCTGGAAGGCCTGGAGTTTCAAGTAGATTTGTCAGAATACAGTTTCTTTAGTATTTAGATAATACTGTTTGTGAACTAGTATAAGTTATGAGTTCTTCAAAGATCATGGTATAATGAATAGTGTGCTATCTGACATATAGTGTAAGGCTTATTAAATAGTGCTAAATTAACTTGGGTTCAATTTCTTCCTTATTAAAACTTGAATGCAAATGGCTAATTTATGAAAATCTGGTTTATTTTTCTCATAGCTCTGCTTGTTAGCAAAATGCTTTAAACCTGCCCTCCCGTATCTAGATGTGGACATGATGGATATTTGTAAAGAGAATGGGGCATATGATGCGAAGCACTTTTTATGTTACTACTATTATGGTGGGATGATATACACTGGGCTAAAGAATTTTGAAAGAGCACTCTACTTTTATGAACAGGTAATGTTAAATTACAATAAGTTTAAAATGTGATCAGTTGAAGGGCGTAAATGGCTTGAGGAATAGCGCTGAGAAAACAGATCCTTCCTGATTTGCTGGCAAAACCTGCACTTATTAGTGCAAAGTATCTAAATTATTTATATAACCAGCTGTTGTTTTAGTTCTTTAGGTTATAGTTCTGTTAATAGATCTGTGCAGCTATTCATCATTTGCATTGGTTTTGGTTTTTAACATGTAAATCATAGTTAAAAATTATTTGGGATAGCTTTTATTTATAAGTCGCTTTATTGAAGGTGCGCCCTGAATGATTCTCTCTGAAATGCATTAAGTGAGGAAACAAATAATGGCAAATTGCCTTTGGAAATGTTTTCCACTAAGAAGGTCTCTTATAGCCAAGTAACTATTGCACCATAAAACTGCACCAACACAAAGGTTGATGTTAAATTTATCTTGCTGTAAATATTTTTCGAGTGCCTGCTTATTGCTGTTTGCATAAGAAGCAGTTCACAGGCTGACGTTCAGAATGGTGTGTTCTCAATTAAAATGAGTTGAGTGGTTTTGTTTCCTGAGACCTTTGCTAATCTTGAGGGAAGTCTATAATATTTGCTGCTTTTATTTTCTCTGTGAAAGAAAAGAGAACTGTGAAGTTGGGAAAAGAGTGGAGAAAATGTCAAATGCACAAAATAAAGTGGTGTGCCGTTTTTATTTTCCACAAATAAAGGTGAGCTCTTAAGAGCTGACATAGTAAACTAAGATATCCTCCCCTCTCTTGCAAGCCTCTTCCAGCATACTTAAATCTGAGATCTGATGATGTAATATACTAAACTCTTTAAGGATCTTATGGACTTGAATTATCATTTCTAGTAACAAGTAGTTGCAGGTGGTTTCTAGTACAATTTTAGATACATACGAAAGAAGGAAGTTTGCTTTGATCTTAACAGCTATTTTAGGATAGGTTTCATTGTAGCAAGGTATGTGTTTTGCATAGCTAGGGTAGAGTTTACTCTTTTTTGACTTTTTGGGGATAATTTTGACAGAAGTTAGGTTTCAGTGCTCAAAAGTGATCTTTTGTATGTCATTGTACCCTTAGTACATGTGGGTTTAAACTGAGTTTCTACACACGCGATAACTGCTGGGACCTACCAGGAAGCATATTGATTTTCTATTTAATTTCTTTCTCTCCTGCTCAGGCAATAACTACTCCAGCCATGGCAGTCAGTCATATTATGTTGGAGTCGTATAAAAAGTATATTCTAGTTTCTTTGATACTACTTGGCAAAGTTCAACAGCTACCAAAATACACTTCCCAGATAGTTGGTAGATTCATTAAGGTAAGTCTTGTGAATAGAGCTAACGGAGCAAGAAATCTAAACTTGCCATCCATGCGGGCAAGCATTTTTTTCACCTTTGCTTTATGGTACTGTTTAATGTTTTGGATCATTAGGAATAATGTACAATGTGGCCTAGGAAGAAATGTCCTTCTGGTATGAAAAGCATGGCTAAGGATTGTTGTGGGCAACTCTGAAGTCTGCACAAAAATGTAAACTGTATTCATATTGACAACACATTTTTGTAAGCATAAATAGGCTTGAAAGCATTTCATCATTATAACTATTTTGGTAATAGTTTTGGTGATTTTGGTAATACGTGTATGGGCTTTTACCTTTTCAGAACATCAACAAGTCTCAAATTGCACTTGGCCTTCAATGCATAGTCCTCATGTTCTAAAATAGCCCAACTGCAACTTCATGTAGCTGAAGCTGATACCATATGTAGCTGGTGAACTGCTCTAGGAAATGGTATTTAAGCCAACTATTCCATGTGACTGCTGGAGGGGAAAGAAAAACAACTGTCCGTCTTTCCTCCGCTCCAGTTATTCCCCCGTCTGCAGAAGGAAAGCAGTGCTGACCTGGGAAAGCAGACAGAAAGACATGCACTGAATTGTAATGGAAATTACAATCTTGCATGTGACACTTTCAGTATCAGCAGTGAATTAACACTCGTCGGAATTTATATGCCAGCAAAGCTAAGAACAGTTGTGAAGTAAACAGGAAACTGCTTCCAACTGATTGGTTTGTGGAGAGAGGGGATAAAACTAAATCCCAAACCTAGGACAAAACTTTGCAGGCTTAGTGTTGGATAATTTGTTCTGAAACAGAGAACTTCTGTTAATAGCGTTTGTACTTCAAGTGCTCTCGATGGTATGTGTGGCAGAGCAGCAGAATTTTACACTTACACCTTGCTCAACACTGTGTAGGAAATGTTTAATACAGATCTTTGAACATCTATGGCAGTCTTTGCTGGCATGAAGTTTAGACTTGAAATGTCTACTTCTCGGTGTTTTGCTTGCTGTGAGCTGGTCAGAGAAGACTCATATTCTGAATAAGAAGACTGTAGCTTGCTAAACAGAGTTAGAGTATATACAGTTTCTTCTGAAACTATCTTTTTAAAGAATAAAAGTTTCTGAAAAGGCTGAGAGTTAAACAGTCCACAAGTATTTTGATCAGATCAGGGTGGAAGACAAAACAGCTGTAACAAGAGTTGTGGTCCTATGAAAATCACCCACTTCTGAAGGCGTGTTTGCTTTAATTAACTCCCAGATTGCTGTTTTGTATTTAAAGTGTTAGAAAATCATCATCTTAATTAAGATACTAATAGGAAAGCACAACCAACTGACATTTTGAAGTAATTCAGGTGAACTCCATGTTCTTTAAAGAAAATGTTTATTTTTCTAATTGCAGCCCCTTAGCAATGCTTACCATGAATTAGCACAAGTTTATTCAACCAATAAGCCCTCCGAGCTTCGAAATCTGGTGAACAAACACAGCGAAACCTTCACAAGGGATAACAATATGGGGCTGGTTAAGCAATGCTTGTCATCTCTGTACAAAAAGAATATTCAGAGGCTAACCAAGGTAAGATGCGTGTTTTGTTTTGCTGAGAAACATGTTTGAATGATGAGTTTTCCCCTCAAAGTGCTTCTCTGAAACTATTTGATACCAGAGCAAACTGATAATGTAACAATCTCATAGTAAAATGGCTAAAACTTAAATTTGCCTGTCAAGCAATGCTATGAGGGCTTGAATGTTCTGTATGGAAAACAAATTCTTTTAGCTACGTATGCATTATCTCAAGGGTAGTTCAATATGGATACTGCCATGGGTAGCTCCATTAATCTAAATACAAAATGTATATCTATTTGTCTGCTTCCTTTTGGAGTTGTATGCTACCTCAGCTGAAGTGATAAGATTAATCTATAAAGATGATTGGGGAGGGCTGCTTTTTAGAAAGCTTAACTTAGATGATGTTTGCTGAAGTGGACTTAACCTCTGGAGAAAGGCAGCACGTGCGTGTTGTGAAGTGAATTCAAGAAATGGGCAAACCTTATGTGTGTGAGATGTGGGAAGAGGCTGGACAGTTCTCTGGGAAAGAAGGGTTGCAGAAATGGAATAATGACTCCACCACTTGGGTGCTGCATATGTCTGCAGAGTGCACATTGATATCTTTGGGAACGAAGTAATTTCTTTCTCTGGTGCTTTTGTAAGTAATAATTACATATTCTGCTTTATCCTGCCTGTTGGACTTCAAGAAATAAAGTTATATAGGCCCTATAGGTTTGATTGGGCAAATTGTCAGCATCAGGTGTTGATGATTTGATACTTTTTGCATTTCAGACATTTCTTACATTATCATTACAAGATATGGCAAGTCGAGTGCAGTTGTCAGGACCCCAAGAAGCAGAAAAATATGTCCTCCACATGGTAAGGCTGTGATCATCCTAATTAGGAAACAGATCCAAAGTAAGAACTTTCAGGTGTTTTGCTAGCAAATGTTCTGATTGCTTGAGGAATGTTTTCTGGTTTTAGGATGAGAAAGAAGTACTGTTACTGTGCTATGGTGTTTGCATTGTTCTCAAAGTCTTAAGAAGTAGTCTGCTTCAAATGAGACATGCTTCAGACAACTGTTAAGAAGTGGAAAGCAATTAAGATAAACATGACCCTACAAGCCAGCCATGTCTTGCAGCTACACAAAATTCCATACTTAGATCTAACTTGTATTAAACCTTCTGTCATTTCAGATAGAAGATGGTGAAATATTTGCAAGTATTAATCAGAAAGATGGTATGGTCTGTTTCCATGATAATCCTGAAAAATATAACAATCCAGCTATGCTTCATAACATTGATCAGGAGGTAAATAATCTTTGAGATTGTTTTTTTCAGTTGGAATCTACTGAAGGGCCCTAGCCCTGTAACCAGAAAACTGCTGGAAGAAGTCAGGTCACTTTAAATGTGGAGAATCATTACTCTTATATTTCATAGTGCTCATATTTAAATATTTTAGATTTGGAGACAGTTACTACCAATGAGTTCCCTGTTGTATCTTCTCAATGATCTCAGCTGTCTCATTAGACTACATAATATAGGTAACTTGAAGTCTCTTGAATTGACCGGTTTAGAAAGATTTGTAGACCTCATGGATTAATTCTGGTGGTTGGTAATAATGTACCTTCAAACTGGGGTGGTTGAAGCCTTCTGGGGCTGTCAGTGCCTTAAAAAGGATTGTTAGGAAGACGTGGATCAAAAAGAGAAAATGAGCTAACAGTTTTGTTTGGGAGATGGAGAAGAACATTTGGACCTGGAACTTTTGTGATGACTTGAATACCTTTCTATAAGCTAGCCAAAAATTAACTTGCTCTTTTTTTTCTCCATTCTTTTCCTTAAGATGCTGAAATGTATAGAGCTTGATGAACGACTGAAAGCCATGGATCAAGAGATCACTGTGAACCCTCAGTTTGTGCAGAAGGTAATTGACTTAGTATCTCATAAAAGTAAGGAAGAAGTGCAGTGAGTATGTGTTACACTGAACGTCAATATTTACTGTGTTGATAATTTCATATGTGTGTGTATATATATGTAACTTGGATAAAGATAATGCTTTGTAAAAATAAGAAATGTAAGTTATTGCATATGCACTTTATTTTCCTACCTATTACCTTCTAAGCTGTCTGAATCAAAGGTAAATCTTCAGACCTGTTTTTGAAGAAATAATTCTTTGCCTTCCAGAGTATGGGCTCTCAAGAAGATGACTCAGGGACCAAACCATCCAGTTATTCCTGAAATTAATGTTGCTCACCACTCCGCTTTCAAGTAAAAGCTTAAGAGAATCACGCCTGGAATAGGGCATTGAGGAGTTCCATGAAGAGAGCAGAGAGAACTGAGCTTTGCTTTACACCTGGACATTGAGAAAATAAAAGAACACCCTCTCAGTACTGTATAATTTCAGAAATATTCTCTGCAAAGAAAAAGGAAATCTCAAAAGAAACTTAAGTCTGTTGTGGATTTATTTATCTTCAGATTAACATCGTTAATGCATTAAATAATCTACCTTTTGTTTTAAAGGGTTTGAATGTTGCTGTGTTTCTGTAGCAGTCCATTTCCTCTTCTGCAAAAAAAGAAAAAAAAAAGGTGTTTATTCAGGGAAGAATACAAGCTAGTGTTGGTTCACTTACAAGAGACTTACTGGTTCATTATTTTGTATTTAAAGTTGGCTCCAAGTGCAGACTGATCATATGTATGGTGGTAGGGGGAGGGCTGGGGAGCCTGAGTAAGACTCCATAAGTTATAATAATCTGCATATGTCCCTTGTAGTTGGCTGCTGTCTAGTAAATGATAAGAACCACGCTCCTCTTCCCAGAAGGGTGAGTATATTAGTGAGTCCTTGCAAGGTGGTTTTGCTGAAAAGCCGAAATCACTCTAGGGCCTCCATATATGACAGCTATTTATGGTTTTTTTAAAAAAAAATCTGGTATAAAGCTTTTTTTTTCTGAATAATGTTTGCTATTAGATCACGTTTCTTGGGCCTAAACAACATGATCTTTGGAAGCCCCTGGTGTTTTAGAGGATGCTGGATCTGAAGTTGTTCGCACTGAAAGAAATTGAAATTCTTGCTCCTATACAATCTGGCATAAGGGAGTTCTGTGTCGGAAATCAGTCTGAGTATGAAGGCCATGCTGTAGATTCTCTTCTTTTTTTCCAATGAAAGCAATTCTCTATGATAGAATCCCATACAGCTGTCCTAAAAGTGGGGTTTTATTTGGAACTACCATGCTGGAATAACATCTGCTTTTTAAATCACAGTTTCAAACATCAAAACGTTGTCATTGGATTCCTGAAGTGCTTCTCTCTTTGAATGAATGGGCTCTTTATTTCTCTGTAGCTCTTAATGTACTTGAAGATGATTATTGTTCGAGCACCTTCGAAACACTTCATGTCAGTGCAAATCTCCTGCTCTCAGACATAAATAAACCTGTCGTCAAGTCGGAATGTGAGCAGCTCAGCATCCAATCTTCCTGCTTAAACACCTGAATAGAAGCTGCTTGCTACTGCTGATAACCTGACAGCTTTTTTTCAGGTGCCTAAGTGGGAATTAAGTGTTTCTGGCTCTTGCTGTGTGAAACTTGTATGTATTGAGGTCACCGGTGGTTGGAAAATATACCATTTGTGCTTCCACTGCTGATACAGAACTGTCGGGGTTTTCATTTAAAACTGCCATCAAGGTTCTAGCAGAGCCTCTGTGGAAGGGGTGTGCTCTCTAGTAGAAGTGAAATGTCCCCAGGCTGTTCTTTTTAGGCGAATAAGGTATAAAATAGCAATTTAGTAGCAAACACAGCATAGGTCCATAGTGTTTGTAGCTCACCACTGAGTACCTGTGCTTCCTATCACAGCGGCTTCCACATTCAAAGGCAACTCTTACACCTACTCTTAAAGCAAAATCTTCTTTTTTTTTCATAATTTGCCTTACCAGTCTTGTAATTAAAGTTATTTATGATCTTTCAAGTCTTTTCCTAGGTAATCCTGCGGTGATTTCAGTGCTGAACATGCTTACACAATTTTCTGCTCTGTGGAAGTGTTAAACAAGTGATTCATAGCGCTGCGGGCGCAAGCACCAAGCTGGGCTGCAGAAGCATTTGCAATCACACGCAGCAGTCACCAAAAGTACTGAGAGTGCCTAACCCCAGCCTGCCACGCAGACGAGTGTGTGCAAAGCTCCCCTTCCGTCAGCAAGGGCTGGCTTGACGGAGGAGGACGTACGAAGAGGGATTTCAAGAGGCTTGAGAAGAACCAGAAATGTCCTCTTAACGTGGCTAAGGTTTTGCAGCACTAGTGCCTCTTAGCGAACCTGGACATAACTGCTGAGAGCAGTGACAAATAGCAGCTTTTTTTCTTTTTCTTGCCTAAAGTAGGTGAAGTAAATCCACAGTACACCTCAAAAGGAAGGTCGAGATTGCTTTGTGATAGTGTCAGGTTAAACATAATGCTTTTTTTCTTCATTTGTTTAAGGGTAATGCTTTGAAAGTTGAGACCTGCTAACGTTTTGTGTTTCTCCTGTGGGTTTTTTTTTTGATGTTGTTTTTTTCCTGCTATAAATAAGTGTGCCATTGAACTCTGAGGGTTGTTGAAAATTTAAAGTCAGGTCCCACTATTAGAGCTGAGTAGATGGAAAACGTTCACCACAAGTGCTTTGCAAAAAGGCTTCTACGTAGAGATCTGATAAATACACAACACCTGGCATCTGCACCTCTTGAGATCCTCTTGAAATCAAGTCTTCCAGATTTTTAATGGAGTAGCCCCCTCCGGTCTTGGAACTAAGAGCATGGGCTGCGGCCAACCATGAAGCTTTGAGAACACTCGAGCTTTCTGGTTTTAACCTATATCTGCTGCTAGGAAGGACTTTGTAGAATATGAGACCACTGCGTGCTGGGTTTATCTGAACTCGGGGTGAGACAAGAGCTGGGGCTAGTTCTTCCCCTTGTGCATGACCGCAATGTGCAATTGCAAAACACCAAACGCCTGCTCTGATATCTAACTCATCCTATTTTCATGCATCTTAACTAACTGAGATATAAAACCCAATTCCGAAGGCGGCACGAGGTTGCAACTACACCTTTTAGCCACAGGAGGGGTCTCTAGTTTGGTTATACCTAGCAGGTGCTGACGTGCATGGGTATTTCTTGCTATTTTCTTTTAAATGGCTCAAAGCTGCTGGTCTGCAACCACCTCTCCTGTTTTTGTGCCCCTGGGGAGCCCTAACTCGTGATCTTGGCTAATGCACCTGCACCATATGCTTTTCCTTAACTCCAGCTGCTGCCGCCTATACAAATCCCCCTTTCTCCACAGCGCGGCCGCCAGCCGTTTCGTGTGTCGTTTTTCCACAGGTTTTCTGTGTAACGTAGGAATTGTCTTCTGCATGGCCAAACTGGCTGAGGAGGGTAGACCTGAGACGTTGTTCAAATGTACTATTGGAAAATAAAGATGACAAATGAGCAATTCTTAATTTGTCTTAAATGGCTGGTCTGAATGAACGAGAGGGTAGGTCTGTCTTGCTGGGCTTTTTCCTAGCTTTTGGGGGGATTTCTTGTTCTTGTGGTTTCTCAGGATGAGCGATCATGGTTGGCCGGAAGGGAACACGCATTGTTGTCTGTGTGGGACAATGTCTTGGGACACATGTGTGAGTTCTGGCAGTAGCTTTTTGGGGGGTTCCTGGTGCATCTCTAATAAAAGCAGTTTTTTTGGGGTGCAAATGTGCAGTATGTCCCTACAGAGAGCTGCTGCTGGCCCAATTCAAGATGGGCTTTGGGATGAGATGGGCTCAGGATCAAGCATTTGCTGCACCTGCAGTCTCTTTCCATTCAAATGTCATCTCTCGTATTATGATCATCATTGCTCTCATTGACTATCTGTCATTTTTTTTTTCCCAACAGAAGCGTTAACTTCCAAATCCAGGCACGGTCCCAGGATCCGAGGGTACCTCTCCGTGGAGCACCACGACTATGCGCTACTTCTGAGGCTTGAACTGCAGAAAACAGCGTCTATGCCTCTCATTGTTAAAAATGTAGGTTTTCTTTATCCTTTATTATTTTTAATTACTCAATTTTGTGTATGTGTTTGTGTGGGAATAATACAACCCTGGATCTAGCTTAGTCCCGTTTCCAAAAATGCTCCAGCTCTCTGATACCACACGGAGGAAGCTTAAGTAGTCTAGGGGTCACCTACAATAATAAAAGGCAGGGGTTAAGCCAACAGCTGCTTATTTTGAAGCCTGAAAGGAAAACGGCAACCCCTGGAGTTTGGGGGTTACCTTTTCCCTCCCTTTTCCTGGGGATAAACACGGACATAAGGACACCGGCAATGGCAGAGGGGGGCAGAGGGCTCGGAGAGGGGCTCCTTTTACTGCAGGGAGGCTCTTCCCTTCTTTCAGCGTCTGGGAAGGGCCTGGGTTCATTTCTCGATGTATCTGTGTTCATTGTTACAAAGGAACGGGGGAAATAAGTTAATATTTAATGCGGAAAGTTTTAAACCAGGCCCCATCTCGTGCTGCTCATGCGCTCAAAGCGCATGCGCGATCCACCCCCCCCCCGCGGGGCGGCCGTCATGTGACCCACCCTTGGGCTGCACCATCTTTCTCGGGAGGGGGGAAGCGGGGCCGGCTCAGGGCCGACCCCGCGGTGGTGGCTGGAGGCGGCTGGTCCCTGTCCCGTCCCAGGCCTGGCAGGGATTTGTTGCTTGTGCACCGCGCGGCGAGAGTGCGGGCCACGAAGAGGGAAGGGAATTTACCACGTTAGTGTTCCCCCCTGTTTATGGGCCGTGGTTCTGCCCAACGCCTATGAACAGGCTGGCTGTGGACTGAACCACTGCCGCTCCATAGGGGGGGCAGAGGACGGGCGGGCGCTCGTGGAAGCGGCGCGCGGGTCTCGGCTCCGTTCCCGCCGCTCGGAGCCGCCGTCGCTGCGGCCCCGTCCCGCTCCTTGCCGGGCGCTGGCGGCGGCGCGGGCGGAACGGGGCAACCATGTTCCCCGCTCCCCCCCCTACCCTCCCCGCAGGGGTGGTGCGGGCCGGCGGTGTGTCAGGCGCGCCCGGAGCGGCGGTGAGCGGCACCGGGACCGGGAGCGGGCCGCGGCCTGGAGCGCCGGCCCCGCGCCCCGCTTCGCGCCCGGAGCCGCCCGCGGCCTCGGCGTCGCCC
>JAVCKT010013942.1:2741-13732 GCA_032273925.1 Rhynchotus rufescens
AAAAAACAAGGCATGTGAAAAACATCAGAATATTTTCTGCTTATCTGAGAAATCATACTCCACTCTTTGCTGCCCTTATACATAACAGAATTGGAAGGAATTCATGTCATGGAAAAGAAACAGAAAAGTATAAAAAAAAGCACACTAATTCTCTTAAGGTTTTCCGATGGAGAAAGAAGGTCTTACCGAATTGGCTTGCTTTCGAGCTTGGTTTATCAGTTCTTTTATCTGAGAAATGTTTTTCCCTAAGTTGTCCTGAAGTTCTTTGATTGGCTTGATTTTATCTAGGAGCCTATCGGCTTCCTTTTCTAGGTTTTTAATACTGGAATCGGCATCAGCAACTTTGTAGGAAAGAATAAGGTAGAATATTAGAAAAGGGTACCAGAAAATGATCAAACATAGCAACAATAAAATCCAAAAGAATTCTGTATACACAATACTTAAGTATCTGCATATGCTGCGGTAAGCTAGACACAGACCAGGAAGCCAACTGAACAGAATAGCGTAATTTATGAATATTTTAAAACAATTTAAAGTAGTAATCATAGCAAAAAAAGTTGTTAAAGGAGGTTTTTGAAGGAATAACAATGCTTCAGGTCATGATGATACTGATGAAAAGCATTTCTGTAGTAAAATGTATCTACAAATGAAGTATTTGCCTTCTTCTTTTACTCATGTTCTGAAGAAATATGTTAGATTAACCAATGCTAGTTAGTGTCAATTAGTAATTTCTGCAAAAAGCTTAAATGGCTGTAATTCTTCAATCAGTTATATTTACTTGATGCCTAAAAGTCTACAATTTAATAACTAAATGTCTATAATTCTTTAATCAATCCAGATGCAGACACCAAACCTCCAGGAGATTTCGTAAAGTTTCATAGTTAGCAAGTCACTTTTTCTTCCCATCCTTTGAGGAAACAGATGTTCCTTTAGTTAAAACCTTTCACGATTTCATTAAATCACCAGTTCCACTTTTTCAGCATTTTGAAAGTAACTATTTACCTATTCCAATAAATGAGAAATGTGGAGCATCATGCAGAAGCTTTGATAGCAAACAGTGAATCACCACTTAATAGAAAAAGCACGATACAACAAGAAAGAGAAAATATACGTACTGATTTCTGTAGGCAAGATACCGAGATAAGGGAAAGAGAAGAAAGAGAAGGTAACATAAGAAAATGTGTTAAAGGCCTAAAGAAAAAATATTTTAAGGGTTATTATTAGTCTAGAAATACTTACTACCTTTTATATATTGTAGATCTGCTTAATGAAATTTCAGACTCTGTATTTTGGCATACCAAAGAGACTATCTACTAAATTAAACTGGATGTATGTGGGTGCCTAGCTCTGTCAAGCTGACCATAAATCTGGGGAGTCCAGATTAGCTGAGGAATTACTCCTCCAATAATTTAGTAAAGACACTCGGGTTTGGCAATCACACCTGACTGTACGCTACTATACTCTGTGTGCTACAATTCTTCTACAAAATGTGCTGTAATTTAGAATTCAGATTTTTCCATCATAACCAAAGAAGAAAGGTAAAGCAACTGCCACATTTGATAAAAGGACTCACTGAAAAATAAAGTTTCCCTGGAATCTCTTTTGTATTCTCCCTCTTTTCAAATGCCTTTAGTGTTCCACCAAAAATAGAGCTCACATGAAAGAAAAGCCAGGATTTCTCTGAGAACTGATTATCTGATTGAAGGTAGGGTTAGTATAGGAAATTTTTGAAGAAATGAGTGGTGAATTGCCAGTCAAAGGCTAATTCTTCGGTTATTCATCTAACTAAATACTTTAAAGAGTAGTCTGAAAGAAGTAAAACGACTTCATGTTCTTTTCATGTTCTTCCTGCTGACAGTAGTCTTTTTTTTTCCCTCCTACTAGCAGCAGTCCTTAAGTTTTAAAGGTTTTTTTCTACATTAAGTCCAAAAAAATAAAAGTAGTAGAGATCCCCTTTACGCCACCTTAACATAGGAAATCTTTGCAAGCGAAATTTTGGAAAGTCTCTGTTTTTTTTGGAGTGATCAGATGAGACACACACACTTAACAAACCAAAAAAGAACCCAAAAAGTAACAAAAAAGACCTTACTGTTCTTGATGGGATCCTTCACAACAGCATTTGTTTTTGCCACGTCATCTGCAACTTTACTGTAGTTGTTTCTCAAGCCAAGAAGATTTTGGTTGAGATCTTTAATCTGGGCCAGGACATCATTTGCAGTATTGGTGGCTTGTCTTGCTTTGTCTTTAGCTGCTTGAACCCTTATAGCAGTATCTGTAGGTAAGAAAGGATAAAGAAATGACTGCCTAGAACACATAAGTTTTGCTCATATGTACTGAGAAAATGCTTGGGAATGTTATCATCTTTGCTTGTGTACTTCCTTTTTCTGAAAGCTCCTACTTCACATGTGGCAAGTCATTAACTGCAGGGCTGGATTGCAGAATCTGACCCCTTATGCCTTTTCAAACCTTTTTAATTTATACTACAATCTGCTTGAACAAGGTTGGACCTCTTTGTTTGTTTGTTTTTAATTCTGCAAATGTGTGAAGGTATGGGAAGCAGAGACAATATTTCTGTTTAAAGGGACAGTATAGGCTTCCAGGCCTGGAACTCCTGGGGAGTTCCTTTCCCTCCTGGCAACATCTGAAGCGATGAAGCCTGTGACCTGGGGAGCATGCTATGTCTCCTCAAGTCATGCAGAATCAGCAGGTTGACCCTGCACATCAGTGGGTTCTGTGGTCCTTCTTACCTTCTTTGAGAGAAGATAGATACCTGTGCTTCAAACAACTTATTTCTGATGCTTTGGCTCCAGAAAGTCTCCCAAATATGCCAGCACCTTGAAAGTACTGCTGAACCTTTAATAAGCCATTATTATCATCAGTGATCATAAGTAAAAGAACAGGGCTCTGATCGTCTCCACCTTCTTTTTCTCATCAAAGTATTTCCTTAGCTGTAGACTTAACTCTGGCCACAATTAGAGGCCATCTGATCTTTCTAGAGTCGTCTAAGTTGCAGTGACTATATTACTTCCCTACACACCTTCTACTTATTTTCAATTACACTTACAATGCATATCCTTGCACATATGGGTCCTTGTTCTAAGGTGATCTATTCCTTTCCCTCACTTTTCTGTTTTTCATTTGGCTGTTATTACAGCATTCACAGAAGAATTATTGGTATTAGCTATTCTGCACTTTCTTGAATCCTTAAAGAGCAAGACACACGTGAAGGTCATTTTCTGTCCCCATCGTCATTGGTTATTTCCCTGTTTGATGACTAATTTACTGCATTTTCTCATCCTTGCCATTTATCCATCCTAGATTTTATTCGTAGTACGCATCCGCTTGTGTATGTGAGTGTCCTTGTCCCAAGAACAAGCACCCTGTAACTCTAATCTGACATAAGTTTATTACATCGCTAATGGTCACATATTTCATGGGGTGGTTTTTTCCACTTGCTTCATATTTAGTATTCTACGCTCCCAGGCCAGCTGGCCTTCATTTTGTTTGACTCGCACACCAAGCTGTGCTTAACAAGAGAACATGCATGTCAATACCTGTGGCCAAAACCAGAAGGCAGCATGAGATGAGAATAACATACTAAAACAAAATCTTATGAATGACTGATTCCAACAATCTCAATACCTAAAACTTTTTTTTTTTAATTTGTTGTTGTTGTTGTTATCTGGGATTTTAAAGCCACAAAAATATCACAGATGCAAGAGGCACATATGCAAGATGAATAGTTTTTCATGTCAAGTTTTACTTGCAGTCTGCAAGACAGACAACCACAGAAGCGACAGTATAGATTTTCCTTTGAGACATTTGTTAGGGCATATTTTCATTTCATTATAACAAAGTGCTCCTTCGAGAAAAAAAGCCATAGCAAGTTACACTGATAAAGAAAGGCTAAAACTTTTCATTTTCTAAAAACAAACATTTGGTTTATCACTGTCCATTACAATGAAGTTATATTGTAGCTCCCTATCACTATCACAGCAAAACTATTTTGTTTCTCTTTTGCTTCCTTTTTATGTAGTATTCTAAGTGTGCAGAGCAACTCAAAGAAAGTCTGTTCCAGTCCTAAGCAATTTACAGTCCAAGCAAGACATACAACACCAAAAAAAGACAATATATTATACTGCAGCATAAATCACTGACAGTGGTAGAAGAGTAAAATGAACACAGCAAAGTTCATCTTGATTTGCTTGTAAAGTCAATAAGTCTTTATTTTTTCTTGGGCTAAACTATCTTAGTCTTGGTTAGGGATCACTGTAAAAAGCATAGTTCTTAACAATAGTCATTTCATAGAAAGCATTTTCTGGTTTAAAGAGAAGAGCTCCTGTCTCTCAGTCCTAACGCCTAATACCATAGTTCTCTTCCTGAAACCATCCTTTTGCAAATTAGAAAAACATAGCACCCTCTGCTATGCTAAAATACAAACCAGAATCAGCTGGTTTTGGTTCTGTTCTCTCTAACTTATTTTCACCTTAATATAATAGCTTTATCTTAACATAATGATAAAATATCATAATATCTTAATAGAATATCTTTATAAAATAAAATCAAAAATGACCTTAGTAATGGTCAAAGTGGACACAATGTGGACACAGACAACAATTAATCAGGTAGATGCTAAGTGATGGAAAATGAAACAAGAAATGAGTTAAGTGTTTGAGCACTTTTTCCGCTTACCATTAGGAATGGCTGACAGCTTTCCAAAGGTATCATTCAAAGCTCGCAGGAGAATGGCATTCTTCTCATCAGCATCTTTCAATCTATTCTTCATGCTGTCCAAATTATCCTCATTTTCTATCAAGAGTGCACAAATATATGGAAGTTTTAACTCTTCGTTTCCAATATCCTTTCTTTACACAGAGAATTTGCAAGGCAAAATAATGAGACTGTTCATAAGCCAGCCATTTCTCATCAACATATTTTCCTACGTAAATGAGAAAGTCTAGCACTGCAATATTACCAACAATTTTAATAAGGTTTGTGAAGAAAAGAAAAAAAATGGCAATCACAGGGGGAATGATTTACCCAAATTCACATAATGACCCAGAAATAGATTGAAGCAGCATGGTGTTTAGTCCCGCTATTGATTCCTAGATTAAATTGCTCTTCATATTTTCTTTCTTAGGGTGTTGCTTACGACAAATCATTTGAAGACTGTGAGGAGAGGGGACAGAGGGATGGATCAGCTAACTGTCCTGCTCTGAGTGACCAAAGCCCTGTGCTCGTGGGATTTTCTCAGGGGCACACTATTTCTTATGAAATAAACACAGCTTTTTAAATTTTTTTTTTTTTTTTTGGCAGTGGGGGGAGAGTGAGGGACAGGGAGGACTGAGGGAGCATGGAAAAAGCATTCCATAAAATGTCATAGATTTTTTTTTAATTGAAAAGCTAGTACAAATCAAGGGAACAGTTGTGTCATATCCTGTACATTACTGATAGAACTGAGCTACTCTTTCACAGATAAGTTAATAGTCCTTATCAATTGCTTTGAATAAAAAAGCGCCTTTTTTTTTTTTTTTTTTTTTTTTTAAGAGCAACAGCATGGTAATGATTTTTCAAACTATGAATGTAAAAATGCATACTGCTCACAAGAAACCATTAACTATATTTTCTGAGATCATAAAAACAGACAAGCTCGTTCTTTCCATTCTCCCTTTCAGATCTTTTAATTGCTTAATTGATTGCTATCACAAAGAAGATTACCCAAAGCAGCAAATTATTTAGTTCAACTGTTTAAAATATCTGAACTTCCAGATTTCTAAATCTGGTAACCTCATATTATCTATATGATGTATATGCCCCAATAATTTTTGAGGAAGTATTCTACAATTGATTCATATGCACATGAACCACAGCAGACCAATTGTGTTTGATAAACCAATTACAGTAATGTATGTCAATATGAACAGATATGAATTAAAAACTTTTAAAACTGTATTTTAGATGATTTATTAGAAAATACAAAATTGACATCATAGAAGGAGTGATTTTTAAATGATTTTTTAAAATATGAAATAAACAGAGCAAGTAAGAGAGAATAATGCTTGCATTTCAATTAGGACAAAAGCAGCGACATGCAGAGGAAGGCAGAAGATCAGTTACAGAGGGGAAAGGCAGTAACAACCTCTGTTCCAAAGGCAGGGAAGACAAAAATGGTAAATCAGCAATTGGTTAAAGAAAGGCTCTGACTTCCTGCACGTGATCTCCAGTTTGGCTGGGTCTTGCCAGTACCTCCAGATTGCATCTTTTGCTACTACAGAAATGGGACTGTCTGTGTGACAGAGAAATAATGGATGGAATTTAAATGACTCAAAGTTTGAGTTTTGAATATCATTCAGACAGGTATCCATTTACTTTCCTTAAATTAGAGTGACTGAGAAATCCTTGAGTGCCCAAAGTAAACTTTACTAGCAGCCAAATGCCCCACAGAGAACAGGCTGTTTGTGCAGAGCTAAATACTAGAGCAGAGTAAATACTAGAATAAACATGAGGAAAATTCTGTATGAATTAAAAGTTCACTGATGAACTGATAATGTGATGTTATTAAACTAGGATACAAACATATGAAACTCTTGTCATAAATGGTTTGAGACTACAGCTGAGTTCATTTCCTATTAAGTATTTCTCATAAATTTGTTTTAATTTGCTCCATTTAATTTTGAAATTACAGTCTGCCTGATATTTCCTTGGTGTCCCTGATGCCTTTTTGGATTGTTAGTGTTTATAAAGTGTATTAATATTTCTTACACATTTGATTCACTTCAGGTAGCGCTTGTACTAACTTTTTTGCATAGTCTTAAACATCTTTTTCCTCTCTACTGTGTCAGATCCAACACGATGCTAACTATTCCACAATTCTGAAGAATCATATTTCCAGACTTCTGTTTTCAGCTTTGTAACCATACCAGCAAAATAATTTTCAGGAATTTTAATAAGTGAATTTCCTCTGGAACTCCTGAATTTGAATATTCAGACTCCATCTGTTCATATTTTTTCTTCTAATCCCTCAAATTCACTTGAACTTTTTTTTCTTTAATATTAGAATAATAAAGCCATAAATAAATGACCTGAGGGAGGCTCTTAAAAAGAGATCTGTGAAGCTACTAAGCCCAGGGTTAGTTTTTCAGACAAGTTCATTTTTCAATTTTTTTTTTCAAGGTCATTTTGCCTAGTGATAACAACATGAATTTGTATTTTGGAGTAACTATTATTTCTGGAGTAACTCTAGGTTGCCTAGGCAGCCTCTCTGCTACACATTTAGCTAATTTTGTCAGTTCATCATAAATTGAGCAAATTACATTTCAGGTTTCCACTCCCTCCTTTAATCATGAGCATTTCTAAAGAATTCTGGGGCTGGGAGTAGAAGACCTGAGACCCTTCAGTTAATCACTGAGGTAAGATAAAATACAGGCAGCTACTGTGAAAGTTTTTCCAAACTACATAACTATGTGGAAAACAGTTTGGAAAATAGGCTTGGAAGAGGTTAGTGGATCAGCACTGAAAGGTGCCAGGCCCTGTCAGTTCCCTCTAAAGTGCAGGTGGAGAAACAGTCTGCAAAATCTATCGCCATTACATTTCCAGTCGATTACCTCTGCACGAAGATGGCATAGGATGCGAATCAAGGCAGTGTTTATTGTTCAAAACTATTGTTCAAAACTATTTATGCATCACTAAAATTAAACCCAAAAGAGTTAGCAGGCTTATGAATGACTTTGCTGGGATGGATCGTTATGATTTCTGGCTCTGTTAACACGAACAAACATTTTCAATTTTTGTTTGTGTTTCTACAGATAAACCTAGCTCTAGAATAAATTGATGCCCCTTTTTCCTCAGAGTGAATAAAGAGAAGTCATATGCTTCATTAAGAACTTAGCTATATCAGTGGGTTTTTTTCTATTTTTTTTTCTTTTTCTTTTCTTTTGTATGAGGCTATTCATGTCTCTTCAGACCACATACACGCAGGGCACTGGTTAGATGTAGATGATGTAGCACCATTACAATGGTAGTGGACACTCATATCCTGGGATAGTATAGCCAAAATCAGATTTCCATAGGAACCTATCCAGGAAGGTATCCTAAGGTCATGCTACACAATGTATATCCCTCAAAAATAGAAAAGAAGGGTGCAAATCTGTCAAGGAGTAGCCTATATTTCATTGACTGGATGCTACACTAGTGGACTGGCAAAGATGAACACATTTGTAGGATGTTGTTTTGCTTCCTGCAGGTAGAATTTTTGCTCCCTGCAGCCTCACACTATAATGAGGATGGTGGGTGCCAGGCTTTTTTTTTTTTATTCCCCAAGCAAGTAAGACCTTAAAAACTGGCAGCAAGACTAATTCAAGGAAAGGGAGGTAACTAGAGAAATGCAGCTTATGATGGTCAGTCTTTTGAGAAAGAAAAAGACTGTTTTTTCACTCTGACTGTAGTTTCTCTACAAAGATTTGTTGGTCACAAAACGAATGCAATAATTTGCTGAATGCAACGTGTCAGGTCAGCTAAAACCCAAAGCAGGGGAGAATACATAACAAGGGATTTAGCTGCACCTGTCAGCTGGAAAATGTTTTAGCTAAAAATGTTCACTTGTCAGACAAGACAACTCTCGCTCAAGTTGTCAATTCTTAGGCAAAAAGAAACAACATGAGCTGAATTTCTGTAGCCATCTGACACTAGTCTCCAGCTGGAGAGGAGTTTATATGTCTTATTCTTGTCTTTTATTGATCAGTTTTGACAAAGCCTGTATATTGTCTCCTATCTGCACTGTGGCTAGTGTATTTTTAAATAGTAAATTCAAAATTATGAGGAAGAGAAATTGCTCCTGGCAAACTGAAAATCCCTCAAGGCAAACAGCGAATGAAACTGGCAGGCAGCATTCACTCACTTGTAGCCAAAATTTCAAAACTCTTTCTTAGCCAAAGTGCTACGTATAGACTCTGCTGCTCCCACTAGGATTATTCCTTCTAACTCCTATTCCTATAGAGAGAAAAAGGACTAAATCTCCATTTTAATAGCTTCTGTCGGGAGCTTTGCTTGGTAAGGACTCTTTCAGCAGTTCTTTGGTGGTGTTTTCTTGATTAACAGCTGTTTTATAACTACTGTAATTGGCCACAAATCAGGGAATGTCATAATGTAGCATGAAAACATTCCTCCCCTCTACCACAGCCCAGGCTGGAGGACATATTACTTGAATGGTTTGCAGGTTTTCATTACTTTAGCTAATGTACTATCTGTAGTTCACAGAGAAATTTCAAACTAATGATCATTTCTGTCTACCAGCTCTTTACAGAGTGCCCATCATCCATCCTTCACTTCCTCATTTCCAGAGAGATTCTGAAAAGGAAGACCTTGTAAAAATTATGAGAAAAATTTATTCTGCTGGTTTTAATCTAAACTATCACCTTCTATTCTGCAAACACCAAGACAATCAAAAAGGCTAATCCTCAGAATACTGGCAACAGGGATACTTCAGAGCAAAAATGGGGTGGGAAAGAAAGAAATCTCTCATTTCATTTTACTCTTCTGTATCTACATTCCAGGCACAACATTAGCTGATCTGTGTGGGTCAAGCTGTGCAGCATGGCCATATTTCATCAGCTGCAAAAGGCAGGCAGTGAAGAGTGCAGAGTGTTTGACTGTGTGAAGCACTTTTAATCTAAGTCATATCAGAGAACACTAAGGCAACCCCATCTCATTAACCTTCAGAATGGGGTAAGAACACAGACAAAAATTTAGCATGTGCATTTTAACCACTGCTCCCTGCTTGCATCAGAATTGCTATACTTATCTTCTGAATGTTTAGATCTTTGCTGCTGAATTATGAAATGGATATTCAAATTCTGGCTGGAGTGACATCTGAGAATAATGCACAGCTTTCAAAGATCCCTTCAGTGGGGTTTGGCTGAGAGTCTAAAACACTCTTTTCTCAGGTTTAACCTGGACAGTCCTGTGCTCTGTGCGACACACAATTACTCTAGTGTAACTATGGGAGGAGAATCCATAGTCACAGGCTCTGTGCTGCAGCATCAGGGGACCCCGCAGCGAGGCAGAGGCAGAACTGCTGTTTTGGGCATCTAGCCATGGCGAGCCACAAGAACGGGCACCGAGAGCATCCCTCTTCTTTGTGCTCCAGTCATGTCACATAAATTGGCCTCCCCTAGTTCTGTGATTCTCTGTGACATATTTACTGTAACATGCCCTCTAGCCCTAAGTCTGGACTGAACCTCGCACTAAAGAGTCACAGCAGAGTTTTATGCACACAGCAACCTAAATATACAGCCAAGCTTTACCAGCTACTGCAGCCACAATTTTTTCTCAGAGCTGTTGAAGTAATACACATTTTTTAACTTTCAAAAAGTATATGACAGTGAAAAGTGATCAGTGAACTTATTAACCATTCTACCCTTTTTCTACTCGTTAGCAAGTTCTGATAGCTGTGATTCTAGGGCTGCCAAAAAGAAATGAGAGTGTAGTAATAGCCAAAAGATTACTCTGGATTGTATGGCTTCCATCCTTCATGCTTTATGCCTTTTAGAAATGCATCTCCCAGGAGGTCAATGGAAATTTTATGTGTTAAAATCCGAAATATTTGGATCTGTTATCAAAATGTGTCCTGTTTCTAGTAAAAAACACTTCTTAACTACTGTAGCATGACAGAAAAGCTTCAGGCATCATCTTTAGGACAGAGAGCTAAAACCTCATCCTAGAATGTATACTTCATGAGATTTTCTATTTCTGATGCAGGAAACAAAACCTTTGTGAGCTTCCAACTTACCTTAAAAAACAAACAAACAAACAAACAAAAAAAAAAGCAAGGAAGCTTGAACCAGCTGTGTTCCTCATAGAATCACAGAATGCCCAAGGTTGGAAGGGACCTCAGAGGTCATCGAGTCCAACCACCCGGCACACACAGGGTCACCTAGAGCACGTGGCACAGGGCTGCATCCAAGCGGGTTTTAAAGATCTCCAAAGAAGGAGAC
>JAVCKT010013945.1:0-11275 GCA_032273925.1 Rhynchotus rufescens
AAGGAAGGAAGGAAGGAAGGAAGGAAGGAAGGAAGGAAGGAAGGAAGGAAGGAAGGAAGGAAGGAAGGAAATGTTTGGCAAATGTAAACAGAAATGACAGGACATTACCAAGGGTGACGAGCATATTGTGCAAGTCTTCCTTGCCAATGAAGCTGTCCTCGTTCCGATCAATCACGTTAAAGTCCTTTGACTTACGGAACATGGCAAACCCACTGGAAGTGGCACACTGAGGTTCTTCTTGGTGAGCTTCACCTTTTCTCTTTTACTAGGCCTGTTGATTTTGGACACCAGATACAGTAAACACAATGAAATGAGAGTTAAGACTTAAAAAAATGTACTAAGGTTTACCACTGAAGTTCACAGGTGGAAAACACCTCAATGCTCTTTCATTTCCTCTCATCAGAACCTTTACCCTAATTAAGAGGAAAGAGAAGCAGAAAATAAAAAGTGGTAGCAGCCATCCAGACTCCTAACAAAGTCAAGCTGCTAGAAGATGTATGCCGGACATAATTTTTAGCCTCAAAGGGAATTTGTGTCTGGCAACCCTTCTTGCTACACACATCTGCAAGAAGGGAACTGTATCTGGTCTTGAGTCTAAGGGAGCAAAGTGAGGTTTTAAAAGTTCTTGTTGGCTCATGAAAGAACTCTGTATGGATATATGAATATGTGGATATCAAATCATAGAATCATTATGGTTGAAAAAGACCTTTGAGATCATTGAGTCCACCCCTCAACACCATGCCTGTTAAACCATGTCCCTAAGTGCCTCATCTTCACGTTTCTTGAACACTGCCAGGCATGGTGACTCCATCACTTCCCTGGGCAGCCTGTTCCAAGGCTTGACTGCTCGCACTCGTGTGTGCAATATTAGACAGCAGGGGAACGAGTAACGCAACCCAGCTCATGCGAACAAACCCCAGGCTGTGGAGGTTTCCAAGGAGCAAGCTGAGAGCCTTCCAGAATTCCCTGGCAGGGAATGCCCATGTCCTTTACCCCCATGGGAGGGATGGAGGGAGGGAGGAGAACTGCAGGAAGGCATCGCCCTTCGGTGTCACCACAGGCTCCAGACCTCTCTCTGCACTCACTCCTGCTCCGCCCCAGGCCCCAGCCCGGCCTCCCTGCCAGGGAGGTGCTGCCCAGGGCGGCCTCTGCCACCGCACTGGGTGTTGAGAGCCTGGGCAGGAACTGGGGGCACATGGGACACGAGTTGGCCTCAGTCGAGTCTTCCTCGCCCCTGCTGTTCTGTGTGTTGGAGATGGGACCTCGGTGAGGGAGCCCTGATGCCTCTGCCAGTGTCAGCGAAGTGAGCAGGCCTGAGTACCATGGCAGGGAGGGAAACGAGACTTACAGCCCAAATAAAAAAATATAAGTCTTATTTGTGGTCGTTTTTTCTTCTTCGCGTTTCATGCCAGGGCTCGGTGAGATGCTGGTTCGTGTCTGCAGGTCTCACAAATGAGCGTTCTCCCCAAGCTGTGCTTGCACTTGTAACAGGCTTAGGGTATCTTGCAGGCTTTGCTTGCTTGTATTTCCTTCATAAATGCCTGGCATGACGCATAATTTCAGGGTTATTCTGTGCAAAGTGTGAGTGGCAGCGAAGCAGCAGAGACACCAAGACAGTAGTAGTGTTACTCAAGTACTTGGTGATAATGTTGAACAGCTGAATGGTGTGTTGAGATTTAGCTGTGGAAGTCGCCATTTGATTTATCAGAAGCCTTTCATCTGTTGCTTTGTGTGGAACCAGTGCTGCACACACAGTCCTGTGTTGCTGTGTGCAGGTAGGATTACTTGCTCCCTGGGGTATCAGTTTCTAGTGATGCTGTAAATGTGTGTAATGCTGTTAAGGACTTTTAAAAATGGTTTAGTTATACTTGATATCAGTACCTGTGACACATCTTTAAGCTAAGGGACAAAATCAGATACATTTTTCCCCACAGTACTAGGACAATAATTTTTACTCAATGGCATTTAAAAAAAAAAAAAAAAATGTGGCTCTTCTTAAAGCTGCATTGGCTTGTGCTTCAGCCCTGAGTTAAGGTGATCTCTCCTTTGACCAGGGTGCTCGATGTGGCATGTTCAACCTCACTCTGAAGGTTTAAACCTGCCCATGGCTCTGGGCACTGCTTGGCCCCCTGCAGCCCTGTGTCCCTAGGGATGCACCCCTGGAGAGGAGCAGGAGCTGGCTGTAATCTCACTACCCCATGGCTCACGGGCTGCTTCCCAGTCGCAAAACATTAAGGTAGTGGCTGCTTCTTGAGCTCCTATGAGCTCTGATCATGCTCTCTGGCTGCACGTTAGTGTCCTGTGAGGTAGCAGGCCTGGTCCTGAGGATGGTCTTTGGGCCTCCTTGGAAGCAGGAGGTCAATGTAGGCAGCTCTGGTGTGGTTTTATGCAGCCTTTTGCACTGCAAAGCAGCCTGGGATCTCCACATCCTGTCCCTGGAAGTAGGAGTGAGGCATTTGAGCAGCTGCTCCGGAGTTTGTCATTCCCAGCTTCCCATGGGCAGATGGGCGCTGGGGAGGTCCAATGAGTTTTCAGGCTGTGGGTTTCGCACTTAGTACTGCACCAAGAATTGGTGCCATCTAGTGAGGAGCTTTGTTTTCATACAGCATGCGTTTTGTGGGGTGGAAAAAAACGATTGCACTAGCACATTGAGGAACGTATGCCAAAGTGCTATTTTTCTCACTTATTTTTACTTATTTTATTCGTCTTGTCCATTCTTTGCCAAGCTGTTGATCCCATGGGCTATGTGCACCGCCTGCTCCATCGAGGCAATAGTGCTCCACAGGTGGGAGCCAGGGAATGAGTCTGCTTGTCTGGAGTGATGGCTCCTTGCTCACAGGGTCACCCCCAACACTTGTGTCTGGCTGTATACAACTCCGAGGAGAACAGCATGCCAGCTGTGATTGCTCAGGATGGAGTTTTGTGCAACATTCAAGGCACTGGGTCTACCCAAGGAGGGGAGAATCATTTAACATGAGGTTAAATTAGATTGTCCAAGTCTCAGCTTGATTCTTCTGTAAGTCAAAAGTGGTGATGGGGAATCCCAGTAACTGTGTTTTCTTGTTATTCCTTCTGGTTTCCCTAGGTGGGGCATCACTGGGAGTCCTCTGGGGCTTTCAAGAAACCAGATGCTGACAGGTCTCCCATACCAGAGTCTTTGATTTGATATTTTTATTTACTTATTTTTTTAATCTTCCAGTCTTATTCTGTGACTTTCTTTCTTTCTTTCTTTCTTTCTTTCTTTCTTTCTTTCTTTCTTTCTTTCTTTCTTTCTTTCTTTCTTTCTTTCTTTGTCTGTCTGTCTGTCTGTCTGTCTGTCTGTCTGTCTGTCTGTCTCTTTCTTAAGGAGAGGGAACGCTGGGGGCTTTTAGGTTCAGTATCAGTCCATGCCAAAGGGAATGCATCAGCAATGGCCATGTGCAGGTCCTTGGGAAAGAATGAAAATTGTGGAGGTGTATGATGCGCTCCCTGAATCCTCTGCCAGCATCTCCTATAGCTCACAGGGGGAAGGGAAAAATTACCCAGAACCTCACGTAGTACTCAGGAACCTTGAAAAATGTCTTTCATGAGCTGGCAGAGTATGTAATCCTTTAACTAATGCAAATTTAGCATCCACAATATCCTTTGCAAATGATATTGCACTTTGCTACATGAAGAACCTTTTTTTTTTTGCATATTTTGAACTACCTATCCCTGGTTTTATTGATGTCCCAGCATTCTTCTTTCATTAGAAGAATGTTAAGGCTGGATTTTGCACCCATCTCATTGATGTTATATTTGCTTCTAGAGAGCTCTTGCATGTCCCATCAGCTCGAGCAGACGGAGTCCTGCTTGTGCAATTATTTTTATACCTTTGGCCATCGTAGATTTAAGACCAAGGGTAGGTATACACAGGAAACAAACAAACAGAAGACTTTAAAAAGGAGACCAGAAGAGAAAGCATATTTTTTTTAAAAAAAGTTTTCACATTGAAATAAGAACTTAAAAGCTGTGAAATCTCAATAGTGTGGAAGGTTTTTACTAGTTAAGAGATTTTGCTGAGCATATTGTCAGTTGGAAAAATAAAGGCAAATGCTAATTAAAGAGGTTTAGTATTGAGAGTACAATGAAAATTGAATCTATGCAGATTTCAATCAAAATATTAAGGCAGTAACTAGGTCACAACAGTCATTTAACAAAAGCATTTTTGAATGTTAATCTCTTCACCTACTTTTGGGGATCAGCCCTCTGCCTTTCCATCCCATTTGCTTTTTCTGTCCCTTCCATGATTTCCAGCTGGCATTTTTGTGTGTTAGTCAAGCTACCACACACACACAGTGAAGTATCAGTCAGAGCTCTACTGTAGTTTATTTTGTGATACTGAGTATCCTAAAATTGTTCTGGAGTTTCTCTAACAACAATTGCAGTGCTGGGATCAAAAGGGATAATATTTGAAAAGCTATAGGTGAAAAAAAGAGTTTCTAAAAGCAGATCTTTTCTTGGGTCTCTCAGAGGGCCTCAGAACAAGACTTCTGTCCTGAATGTTTTATCCAACTTTAGAAATGTTTTAATCTGCAGTGTGATCACTTTAGGAATGGGCACTGAAGTGTCTTTTATGAAGTATTGAGGAACTGGACTCAGGAGAAAAGGGGAGCTCTGAACTCATCCATTCCTGAGTCCAGAATCACTTATTTATAAGCAACATTTTTTTAGAATAAGCTGAAATGCCCTTCTTGGGTTGTTGATTTTCCTGGATTTTTGAACCTTCTGGCCTGTTGTGTGCATTGAAGACCTCACTGTACTGCTGCTTGTGCCATATGCCTGTCTCTGCTTCCTGTGCCAGCTGCTGAGCTGCAATACTTTTAACCAAATCTTTGTTTCCCTCTCCCTTTTTTTTTGCACTAATTTATACAGAAGTACTGCAAAACACTACGAATGCACAATATTAGTGCATAATAGTAATTAATTAATTATTGTATAATAATGCAAAATATTAATTAATTATTAATTAATTAATTAGTTAATTAATGCACAATATTAATGCACTTTTGCAAAGTGCAAAAATAAGCAAGTGTTGATAAGGTGTCCTTTGCAACAAGACACTGAAGCCTCCAGTCTTGCAAACACACATGTAATTAATTGTGCTAAACCTCAGCGGGCTGCGAGTTAAGTTAGAGTTTGTGTCTATTCGATGTGTATGAACAAATAAGGAAGAAGGCAACGTGCTCAATGCCTGGCTGGGGGCCTGGAACAGTACTTGAAAACATACCCAGAAAACAGGGAAGAGCGTGTTTAGCCAGATATTTGGCATAAAAAGCCTGCTTGTGGCCGTTTTCTTATTAGCATTTCAAAACCAGTGTGCCCTTGTGGGGTGAGACACACCAACAGCATAAACCCCATCACTTGGGGGTGATTAGTTCACAACTTAGGCAGATGAGGAGTCTGACGATAATAAAAGAAATGATACAGGAAAAGGGTGCTTTTTAGGTACCATGCTAAGTCAGGGCTCAAGTTCATTGTCCCTCATGCCAGCTCCTGCAAGTGATGATTAAACCAACTGTATTTTAACAAATATTACAAGAAGGTTCTTGTACCTGCTGCTTTGAATGTTGGGAAAGTCCATCGTTTCACACTAATTTGTAGCCTTTTAATTCACAAAGAGATAATATCTGTAATGTTCCTTAGCACAAACAAACAAACAAGAAGAAGCCACGCAGGCTCACACAAAACCCCCAAGTTAGTTCCAGTACTTGTAGCCGACTTGGAGGCTTCACCAGGGCATAAGGCAGGTTTACTGTGGCCATGACTCACCACTGCACACTGAAAGAGGCTGCCTGTAAGAAGTTGTTGGCATTGAGGCAGTTTGATATCCTGTTTTCCTCTTACTTACATGCTTCCAAGAATATGTAAAAACATCTTTCATACATGGCCTGACAGTATTTCTTGGCAACAATCTCTGTACATCTTTTTTTGCTTCTTAAAATGAATATCTCAATTTTAGAAAACGGAACTCAGAGCATAACAAATACATGCCATGCGTTTTTTTTTTCCCTGTACTACTTTTCAGCGCTTCATGGTAACTTACTTCGAAACTACATTTTTAAGGTGCATTTGCTGATTTCTCTGTTCTTCATTATTCCTGGTTTCTGCAATACCGTGCCTGTGCCCATTGTCCCTGCCATCCTGAATCATCTTTTTTTTTTTTTTTTTTTGAAAAGAGGACATCAAAAAATGACCACAGATTTTAAAAAGCTAAGTTAGCAAACTGAAATAGGAGCATGGGTGCACATGCAATACCAGTTGCAGATTAACTGCTCCTGACTCCGCTTGGGTTGCTATTCGGGTTTACGTGGTCCGAATGCCTTCACTAGGGTAATCGAGCTATTCTTTGCCATTGGAAGCCCCACGGGAATGTATCAAATAATACACTGGTAACCAGGAAAGGCCCTGGGCATGGGCAACGTGCTCTGCCAGCGTTTCAAAGGGCCGCCAGCTCCCAAGGCGGACACACAGGGGCGAGTGCTCCTCTCCTGTCGCAGGACGTTGCCTCTGCTGCGCTTTGTTTCTGAACATATTGATGCTATAAACAAGAACGCAGCCTGACAGCTCTTAGTTCCGTGTGTGTGTACACCCCCTTGGTGACACGAGTGTGTCACTAAGCTGGTAATGTAAAGCTGACCTAATACAGTGAAATGCTTCAGTTATCTCATTGCTGTATTGTGTTTTATTTGCTTAAACGTAAAGAGCAGAAATAGATGTATCCTAAGTAGTCGAAATGCTGCATAGTCCAAGTATAGGCAGCAGCTGGGAGAGGTGGGGAAGGGAGAAAAGAGAGAAACACGAAGGCAAGGACCAGGCGAGCGCGCCCGGCAGCGCTTCACACGCTCCCCGGCCTCTGCAGCCTTTCCTCCCCGAGCTGCGGTGCCGCTTTGCCTTCAGCTTGACCTTCACATATGTCAGACCCGGGGAAATGGGTCATGTAAAACAAATTGCTGTTTTTCCAATAAAGCTATTCAGGGCATTATGTAGCACTGTAGATTTAAGAGTCTATTAAATAAAATGTATGCACCAGCCTATGAAAGTAGTTTTTCATCATAAGCTTAGTCTGGCACAGAATGTGGAGGCCATTATATTTATGAACCCCCAGGGAGAGAAGATTAGGTTCCAATATTTTGACTGCAGAACGCTACGTCTAAGTCATCGGAATCTCAAACTGTTTCAATGACCACAGTTATTTTTATTTTTGGAAGCGGATTATTGATGACACATCCCTACCCCCAAGACCGCAGCCTCAGCTGTCGGCACATTCCGAGCTGCACAGCGCAGCTCATGCTCTTATTTGGGCTCGGGGCCGTGCAGCGGTTAAGGATTTGCGCTCACGTTGGCCAGTCAACCGGTCTCCTGGCTACTTAGGAAACCAAAGCTGGAAAGGTCACTGTTAGTTGTACTTGAGCATCCTTGGAAAGTCTTACTCAGCAACACGTCCCTTCCCGGTAGGGCATCTGCACCAGTAGCCCAATCCGTGGTGCCTGTCCCAGAAAGGGCAGAAAGGGCAGAAAGGGTGCCTGTCCCAGAAAGGGCAATATGTTTCTTTCTCCTCAACACCTCAAGGCTGTTCTTAGTGCCAAGGGCAGCGCGGGTGAATGCTCTGCTGTGGGAGGCATGTGGTGCCTAGGGAAGGGCACCGCTGCAGTCCTGCAGCCCTTCCAAGGAGCCACCCCGGAGCAGATGCTCAGCCACGGCCTCAACACCCGCTTTGGAAACAGCGGCAGCTGGGGCAGGCTGAAGTATTTGAGTCCCTGTAGGCAGGGAAAGAAGAAACAGGGAAACTGCCAGTTAGTGACTGCAGCACAGTTGGAAAAAGAATAGCAGGAAACTGACTTAGGCCTCGCTGGGGAAGAGGACAGCCAGGAAAGCAGGACACGGCAAGGACGGGGGAAATGAATCAAAATAAGCTTATTGAATAGTTTGTAAAATTAACTTGTTTGCAAAGCTAAGGCCAGATCATCGTGAAGAACAGTCCTTCTCTGAACAAAAGATTAAGAAACCAAAGTCTTCAATGATAATGTAAGTGCAAATCATATTGCACCCAGGTGCATTTCATGCTTTCACAGCCTTCTATAAAGCCTTCAGTGAAAGCACAATTCCTATTCCTTGGCGTTTTTTAAGCAAGAACATTTGCTTCCTGTGATTTAAGAGATGTATTTAAGCTATTAAAATATCTTGAGATATTTAAGACATCATTTATATATCATGTCTATATGATAAGATTCTCCTTCTCTTTTCAGCTTGTAGTAGCCCAAAGAAGATCAAGACATAAGCAAAGAATTCTATCAGTTTTGAAAACTGACAGAATTAACTTTCTTTTGTATTTAGCTTGTAGGCAGATGTATAGCTGGTTTTGTAGGAATGAATCTTTTCTGCTAATAGCTCTTTCATTAAGAACAGGCAGCTGAGGAAGGTTGTGCAATCATTTACGTGAGAGGTACTTTATCTCACACAGGGCTTTGCCCAGTTAATTCTCAGAACTACTTTTGCCCCTGTTCTCACAAATGCATTAGCTGCAGAACAATAAAGCTTTATGTAGCTTTGCTGACCAAGGGCTGCTGTTAATTAGTGCCTGCACAGACTTTGCTGGGGAGAAAGATGCCTTTGCACAAATTTCTTTAATGGGGGAGAAACAATTCCGCATGTTATCAGTTTAAAAAAAAAAAAAACCCACACTTAGCAAACAGCAGTGTAAATTTGGATATGAAATAATCTTGAAAGGCTAGGCAGGAAGTTCATCTACATGGCTAATAATCATAAATGCACCTTATTGGCCAGTAGGCAAGTGTGGGGATCTTCTCCATTTATTTGTCTAACTATATATATTAATCACATTCCACCAAAAACTTGAAATAATCAGATTTCTGTAGACAGTGTCTTTAAAAACACCAACACTTATGGCTAGGAGTATTTTGTAATTCAGCAAAGCAGACGGTGAAAATGAGTTTCCCATCTTGTTTTGCAACTGCAAATCAAATACGATTAACATAACTTCATTTGTAGATGAATGGGAATTTCTTTAACCACAAAATAATTCGAGGTATTCACAAAGTTTGAGGTATTTTATCTATAGCAACCTTTATTCCAAAATGTCATTCATTACAAAAATGTAAAAATCCAGCTAAACCAGAAACATTGAGATTATTTTCCTTTCGTGTTCACAGATCTTTGTCCCCACATTCTATTCCTCACAATATTTCCCCCATTTCCAGTCTGATTACACAGGTGCAAATGTGCCTAGATGGCCTGGAATAGATAAATACATTGAGAAAGGCAAAAGCTGTAAAGCTAAATGCATGCAACAAGTTCTACCAGGAAGAAACCCTCAGAAATGAACATAAGTGGAAAGTAGAGATTATCTGCAGTTATCGGGAACTTTGCTCAGTCATCCTTGTCTTTTGCTCCATGTTTCAGGATGCGTGTGAACTCAATGTAGTTGAAATTCCCCTTTTTGTCAATTGGTGCCTCTCTGTAGAGCTCATCTACCTCTTCATCTGTAAACCTGTCTCCCATGGTGGTCAGCAGCTCTCTCAGGTAGTCTTCCTGAATAAACCCTAGAAGACGGTGTAAAGAAGACATTATAAAATGAGTTATTTATAGGATGTCAGAACAAGATTTTTTTTTTTTATAAATAAATATTATATATCAACAGTCTCAATCTCAAAACTTCCTGGCTTTGTTGCTCCATGAAAATAAAACTATTAAAGGCCTATTTATTTAAATATACGTTCAACAGAGATAAACTACAGAAAGCTGTCACAATGTTTGTTCAAGAAAGCAGTAACAATGTTCAGCTGTACTTAGTCTGCAATGCAACTATAGTTGCCAAATAACCACAAACATTCAATCAAGCCCTCAAAATAATTTGCATGGTATCACTACTCCAAACAAAGGGTCATTTTATGACCTGCATGTGTTGTTTCAAAGAATATACAAATCTGTCAAAATACACAGATCAGACACTCCTCCCAATTTGGAGGCCTATACTCCCAAATAGTACTAATAGCCTTTTTACTAAGTGTGTACTCTACACAGATGGACTTCAGTTGGATTAACTCTTCCTAATGAAAAAGACTAAATAAAAATGCATCAAACTTAAAATTGTTCAAGCTTCCTGCCTTTTGTGCACAACACTGAAATAGCTCAAAGATGCAGATTTTTACATCAGTGACAAGACTTCTATCCTTTGCATCTAGTCTCATAAATCCAACTTTGAAGATTATTTAAATAAGTAGCCTTCTGTAACCCACAATTCCTTTCTTTCACAGGTAACCTAATTAGCAGCCTTTTCTGTATTACTTTCCTTCTCCTTAGGAATCTAAGCTTTGAAGACAATGGGCAGTGCCCCTATAACAGTTGCTCTATTAAGAAAAAATTGAGATCATGCTTCCTGACCAAAATTCTTTTTCTTTCCTATTGCTTGAAGTACAGAACAAAGTGCACATAGTTTGGACTGCAGTGGTTAGAAAGGTAACTTCACATGCTAAGCATGACAATTTTAACTCAAAGATTAGAATTTTCAGAGTTAAAATGTAGGAATCAAATTCTGTTACAGATAAAATACATACTCTGTTAATTTTATCCACTCACCTGTTGCTTCCTCATCAAAGCAAGCAAAAGCGTTTCTGATGACATCTTCTGGATCTGTGCCATTTAACTTTTCTCCAAACATTGTGAGGAACATGGTGAAGTTTATGGGTCCCGGAGCCTCATTCATCATGGCATCTAGGTATTCATCTGTTGGGTTCTTCCCTACAAGGAAGATAATAGAAAAATCAAGACCAGATGAAGAAAAGTGTTTAATTTATCTAGCATGCATCTTCCATAGATTCAAGTCTCCCATCCCCACCCCCTCCTTTTTTCCCTTCTCCCCAGACAGCTGATTTAGAGCTGTGGTAACAGCTCCCACAAACACAAAGACTAAGCTTACAAACTATTTTGATTTATACATGGGAGACTTGCTAATCTGAGAGATTATTAGATAGACAGATCTGATACCGAGCCCTCCCCGGCGTTACCAAGGGAGGCGAGCATGTCGTGCAAGTCCTCCTTGTCGATGAAGCCGTCCCTGTTCTGATCGATCATGTTGAAGGCCTCTTTGAACTCCTGAATCTGTGACTGGTCGAACATGGCAAACACGTTGGAGGTGGCGCGCTGAGGGCGCTTCTTGGTGGTCTTCGTCTTTGCCCGTTTGCTAGACATGGTGGCTGTTGGTTCTAGAGACACAGAAATGCATCTAGATTAGCCT
>JAVCKT010013949.1:0-19522 GCA_032273925.1 Rhynchotus rufescens
CCCCACTTTTTTTCCTTTTTTCTTTTTTTTTGGTGTTTTTTTTTGTTTTGCTTTTTTTCAGCTTGGCTGTTGCTTGCAGTTTGACCTAGTCACTAATACCAGGAGGTGTGGGAGTGGGTCAGCAAATGTGTCACTCTCCGAAGCTACAGAGCTCACAAGACAGAGCATAGTGGGATCCTAGTTAAGTCCGAGGACATTCTTCATGCCCATAGTGCATATGGGAAGCCTGAGACGTGCCTTCTCTTTAGTCACATCCATAATAGCAATAATTTCTAATGGAATGGGGATATCACTGAAAGGGAAGCATCACCTCAACTTTTTTTCAGCTTTGGCCAGAACAAGCTGTTCTTCCTTCAGCTCTGAAGCCAAGGATTGGATAGCTTAAGTATATTCTGGGAACAGTATTTTTTGAGTGAGGTGATCCAGAGGGAAGACTTGCTCATGTGGCTCTGATGTGCTAGCCCATGATATTTCACACTCTGCACTTCACAAAGAGGTGGGACAAGATGGATCTGAAAGCAGGCCAGGGTAGAAGTCTGTCTGGATGTAATCTGAAAAGAAAAGGAGAGGAAAATAATACTTATCAACAGCAAAACTAATTTCTTAGACCTCCCTGTCTAACTTCCAAATCTACTAGAGGTTTTGTTGGTGCAATTTCCACTGTGGTGGTGAGGATGGGTTGAGATCTCTCTAGGGAACAGATGTCACTACTAGGTAATATTTGAGTACAGCTCTATAGATTTCTATACTTCATACATGAACAAGATTACATACTAAAAAATTCCCTATGAATTTCACGGCCATTTTGCATAAGCAGAAATGGCAGGATCAGGTCATTCAGAGTATTTCCCTGAAACTGGCATTCTTAACAGCGAAGAAAAACAGTGATATTAAAAGGCCATAAATATTATTGCACATTTTAAAACAAGTTGAACTTAAACTGCTATCTACAGAAACCAGCATGTTGCAAATGAAAGCCTTCATGAGAAAAACAAACGAAAAAAATGCCAAACTTCTCTTTTTTCTTTTTTCTTTTTTTTTGGAAATACTGTGTACTGACTACAGCCAGCATTTGTTCATCACTGTGCTGTACTGATACTGGAAGAGACATAAATATAATCAAAGCCAGGACTTTCTCTTTTTTGCTGTCTCTCTTTTCCATCTGACCAATGCTTTTTAATTCAGTCCATATGAATGAAGTTCAGCCACTAATTTTATATAACCTGATCTATGCCACAGAATAAATAATATGGTATCTGTTGCCAAATTGCAACAGTGCGACTGAAATGGATATGTGCATTTAGTGAAGCCAAGGTATAATTTGCTTGAACCAATATTAGTCCTGCAGCCAACATATGGGAATTTTAACCCAAAGTACATTTGTATATGGGCTTTTACAATGTAAATGGATATATGTTTTTCCAAACCAGTGGATATTCAATAAACCCCACCAACTTCCTGAGTGTCAGCTGATATAACAGTGTATAACATGCTATCTTTTCTCCTTTTATTATTTGCTTAATGAGTTTTTTTCTAAACTTGTTTGATTTATTTTGTTTTTGGCAGAAACATTTTCATATGAAGAATTCTTCACATTGATTCCAACTTCACTCCTCTATTTCTCAGTATCAGTCCAAAGTCATAACAGGATCTAGAAGAAAATACATATTTCCAGTATATATTATTATTTTACTGTTAACCTCATCCTTAGGCTCATGCAGCCCCAAAAACACATAGATTTGAACCTCCCAGAGGATAAGTTTTTAGAAAAGAGGCACTGAGCAAAATCTTCCTCAGCTGGTCTAAATAGGGTAGCTTATTTTCATTAGTGATTTGCATAAACAAAAATCTTATTATCTTAGCTGAAAATGCTGATCCAGGGAAAAAAAAAATCTTTCTCATTTTTCGAGGCTTAAGAGAGACCTATCCCTTGCAGAGTATGTTACTAGATGAAACCAAGAAGTCTATATATGATGGTAATTTTGGAGAGGGTGAGAGCTGAATTCAACAACAAAAACACTAGGTAATTTTTTGGCATCATAGAAAATTTTCTTCCTAGATCCAGATGTTATTCTTTGGCCAGTGTTTCTGGACAGAATAAGCAGGGAACCTTTCCTACCTAAATATCACACTTTCCTGGAGGAGGCCTTTGGGGGTTCCTGCTTGCTAGTATCATCTTGGAGTAACATAAACATAAAAGGATAACCACCAAAATGGTCAATTGTGAGGGCTGCAGGACCTTCTCCAAAAACTTGTTGATGTAAAATATGGAACTTTCAATGACTCCAGTTGACCTTGGTTCATCTGCTGGGTTTTGGTGATTTCTGGCTGCTCTCACTCAACACTGACACTGTTGGGATTGTGCCTGTATGCATCAGATGAGAATCTGACCTTAAATTAGTAGATATTTCTGGCAGGAGGGCAAGTGTAACAATATAGGTCCACTTTAAAGGAGGACATTATTTTCTTGTGAAATCAGTTAACAGTCACAGATACCACTTGAAAGTAATAGAAACTAATTGAAAGTAATGGAGAATTACCTGAAAATGTAGCACAAGTAGATGAAATTAATTGAAGATAATTGATAGTGACTGGAATTAATAAAAATGGAAACAAATTGGGCTTAATTGAAATTTATTGAAATAAAATGAAACTCCAAAAGTCAAAACCTCTTAAAATTAATATAATATAATTGATATTAATTTTATGCAATGTTTAATAGTAACATAACATTCTTAGAGGATTTTTCAGTGGATCATTTATTTGTGTAACCTTATTTTTTTATCATACTGCAAATAAATTTTAATAAAAATATCATGAGGAGCATAGAAATTTCATGCCCTTTTTCAGATAGTTAAGTGAGCATATGTGATATTGTTTAACAAAATTTCCTCACACTGTGTAGTAAGATAAAAAACATCTCTTGGATTTTTATAGTATGGCTGTACTAAGACTTTTATTAGAGTTTAATGAGAATGTTCTACCTGTTAAAACCTTGTCTTTGATAAATAACTCCTTGACCATGTGCTGGATACAGCATCTGTCTTCTTTATGAGTGTACTGTGAGAATTTCTATTTGTTATCTTTAACAATGAAGTATTTTAATTCTGATGAGCTTCCTTGCAGATATTCTTCTGTTATATTACCAGAGTGTGTATCAACTACTTTCACCTCCCCCAGCTTTTGTTAGTTGAAAGAACTAAATATTTTCTCATAGAAACCCATTAATGGATGTATTGAGCTCAGTGATTAAATTATACTTTCCATTGGTGTGTATTCTTGTAGCAATTTGCAGGAAGCTGAGAGTTAATGTGAAATACATTTTGCTGAATGGATGTTGAGGTCCATGTATTTCAAGAAAGAAGACTAGAACTAAGATTTTGAAGCAGGAAGATCACAAAGAAAAGTGAAAATAGAGCAACATTTCTTTTAATTCAATATTTGTCAACTTCAAAAATAACAATTTATGGTACATCTAAGGACTCCAAATCTAATTAAGACCAAGTGTGTGTGTAAGTTTTATCATTGCATTTCAGATAATCTGAAAAAGATGATGTTACTTTTTGGACACCAATTTATGGCCTTACAGAGCCCATACAAAGGGGGAAAAAAGGGACACTTTTTAACATAAACACAGGTTTTAAGATTTATTTTATTTTATCTTGGGTAGGGACCTCTTAAATAAAAGCCACAGAGAGGGCTAGAATTTGGAAAATGGATCCGGATAAGTCCCGGATCCATTCCATCTGAATCATCCATGGCAGATGCAACAACATCTAGGGGAGATCTGTGGCCAACCGGAGTCCGTGCAGGTGCCTTAGCTCATCACAAAGAGCATCCAACACATACATTAAAGCTACTGCCTTATTCCCTGACAACTTAAGCTTTTTCATTTAGATCACATTTCGATATCTATGTACAGATGTCTAAATGTAGGTGCCTTTATTGGCAAGTTGAATCCTACCCTCAGGCAGGGGCCAGTAATTAAAATCAGAATATATCAGGGGAATTATATGCATTCACTACAGTGGTTTGCGCTCAGCAGCCGTCAAGTGTATTCTGCCAATATTTCTAAAAAGAACTTTGCTTTGGGGAAGACTTAATAAGGGAAAAGTGTAGGGATGCTGTTTGAGGAGAAGGACAAATAAAAAGGGTGGAATTGGAATACTGCATGAAAAAGAAAAGAGACAAAAGAAGAAGATAGAAGGAAGGAGAACAGGATAAATAAATATTATCAATTTCCCATTTGAACATACAAATGCAGGTTTCATGTGTTCTCCTACAGGCTTCATATGTTCTCATACAAATCTCCAGGAGATTTCTGTAGCATTCATAACTGGCCACATATTGAGTGGCCCTGATACTATGCAGGAACTTAGCAAAACTTCCACATTAAGATTTCTGGTGTACAAAGAATTCCAACACCATTTGTCTGGAAAACTCTGATGGGAAGCAAAGCACTTTTCAAGACTCTGGAGAGAACCATGAATGTACCTCAGGAATGAAACCTGCGACAGAAATCCATCTCTGCCTATTTACCATTGTGAATAAGTTAATGACCTGCTCTGCCTGATGCATGGCAGCAGAACAGTCTCTCTTATTTACAGATTATCTGGATGAGTTTCAAAACACATACACTGCTAGGTAACACTGCGGATTCTCCCTCCCCGCTTCCGTGTATTTACCCACTTCTGGCTTCCTGCTGAAATATGATTTCCTTTGATTAACCACTTGAGGTTAATTGTAAAATGGAAACAGCAACATAAGACGCACAATGCACTAGAATTGAGAGAAAACACCAAGCAACATTTAAGTGGAAAGGGTGCAAAAATTGATTTTCATGCAGTATGCTTTCAAGTAGGATGAGTAGTAGAAGAAGCCAATAAAATGAAACTTTGAAGGATTTCAATATATCTGCTCCAGTGCTGCACCGACATCCCCCAACACAACTGGTGCCTTATTGCCCCATGTCTTTCCATCTGCCTCTACCAAAAAGAGTATAGCAATAATATTTACATAACTCGCTATAAACAGGCTATTATTGGAGACCTTTTCAGCCTCTTCTTCCCCAAACTGGACCAGCCCAGTTACTCAGCCTGTTCTTGTGGGTCATGTAACCTAGGCTCCTCACTATCTCAGTAGCTCTTCACTGGAACATCTCTAGTTTTTGGCATCCTCTTGAACAGAGGAACACAAAACAGGACGCAATATTCCAGTTACCCTCAATTCAGTCGGGCTTAATTTCTGGAGATGTCACCTCCAAAAATAGAGGTTTGGAAGGGTGCTCTGAATAAAAGAGACATTGGAGAGCTGTCTAAATATAGTTGACATTAGAGAATCAAAGACGCCTAACCTTGTTGGATGGCAGAAAGCAATCCTTTTTTCCAGTTTCTCTTTAGGGGAAAAAAAAAAAGTAGAATGTTTGGGATTCCAGTAACAGGCATATAAGAACACCTGCAAGGAGGGAGAAACCTTGAAATAAAATTTGTATATGTACTAAATCACCTGGAAATACATAGCAACAGTATTTGGAGCAAGAAAAGCGTGTCACAATTTTAATGCATTTCTCAGTCTAGTCTGATTTTTTTTTACAAAATGGCTTTGATTGGCTAAAGAGATTTCTGAGGAGCTGGGTTAACTTCTATGAATAGCTCTGCTCATTTGAAACTGCTGTTTGGAGATGCTGAACTGTCACATCATATCCTGGCATGAAAGTACACTTTTGCCCTTTCTTATAAATCTTGAATAACATTATAACACACCTGAACATTATTCAGTATCGGATTTTTTTTTCTCTCTTCTTCTCCTTCTCTTCATTGTATTTATTTATTTATATCCTGATAATAACATCCTTGGGGGCATTGTATAGGCAAGACATGTATCTTGGCCTCCTCCTTTCCCCAGGAGTGCAATTGCCTTGCGGTAATTATAAGATGTCGTATGTTATTATGAAGGTACCTTATTGCTCAAACACATCAGGGATATCTGATAATGTAATTACTTCACCTTATAAAATTATTATAAATCATGCATGGGGTACATTTTTTTTTTCCCACAGTGAAGCTGTCTGAAGAATTATCACATTGCATGGAAAGGGAATATCATGCGTGGCCAGCATTATGTTCCCAATGCCTACGGTAGGAGTAGGCATTAAGGGAGTATTAAAATAAAATATATAACATGAATGATTAAACAAAACATATTCAGAAAGCATGACTCCCTTTTAAATCTCTTGAAGAACAGATTATTGTCTGAGTGAGCATATTCTGCACTTTTGCCTTCTGAGGCATGAATAGCAGCTGCAGATTTGCTGTATCTTTTTTTTTTTTCTGACTTTCCTCCTTCCTCCTCCTCCTTGGCTTTCCTGAGTGCAGTATAATTGTTATAAAAGCAAATCAATAAGCACTTGAAACATTGGCCATTGTACAAAGAATTGTGCTTCTATTGGTCATCACTTTAATGACATCTAATGATTATTTCTCTCTCTCTCAGTCTCTGAAGTTTCCTGGCACTTTATTGATTATAGCCTGTGACAGAGTTCTGATTATAATTAAAAATCATCAATGGGCAAACAGAAAGCAGTTCTACTTAGCAATAAACTGAACGGATAATCACTAGGTTAGGTGATGTGGTCACAAAATATTTCCAATAGTACCAGGTAGAGAATAATTGAAACCCACTTGATGGGTCACAATTCTGTAGGGCTGTACAGAATCCTAGATAAAAGCTTTTGTGTCCTTAGCAAATAGCCAGTGCTACTGGTCTAAATCAAACTCTTTCAAAGTCACAGTTCCTGGCTACCATGGTGGATCAACATTTGAGGTTTTAGGCCTGAAGGTGGTAATATTCCCTTCCTTGATTCATTAAAAAAAAAATAATAATAAATGCAAGCCTAGATCTGATATTATGACAAGTGTACAGAAGAGACAAAAAAGACAAAATAAAACAAAACATCCTTTTCCCTTTAACAGTTCCTGAAAGTGCACAAGGAGCATGGGCATCAATCCATCATTCACATATTAGTTGTATTCAGCTGCTTGTGTTATGCAACTAATTTCCAGAAAAAAAGCTGTGTAAAATAATTCCTTGGAAACTCTCCTATGGACAGCTAGGATCAAGTAGAGATAGAAGTAGGAATAAAAAATGTAGGTTGAATGTAGGACAAGACAAAGCATAGGTGTAGGTTTGGGGATTTAGAACATGAACACCTCCAGATGTGTTTTGACCAAATTCAGCTCTAAATTTAGTTCATAAGGATAACTGATATTTACCTCACTACATAAATGGAGATATTCTAGACCTTGAGATCAAGAATCTAGACACGGGAACTCTCCTACTGCAGATAAATCTGCAGTAGGAAATTGTGTTTCTTTCTCCTTTCGCTAAAATTGTCCAATGTAAGTATCCACATTTGACAGGATATAACCTGGATACCACAATGTGTACTAGACCTTTTATACCCAACAGCTAAGCTTATTTTAAATACCTAGAGTCTACACTATTGAAGCTGGAAGATATGAATATTCTCCACCCTCTCATGCAGTTCCACACAAAGTAGTTTGTAGGATGCACTGGGGAATCCTAAATTGCTTCAGCTTTGTCATAATATGTTGAAATGCTCAAATCTATATTTCTCCTGACTGTTAAGCATGTATGAAATTCACTTGTTAAACAACCATGTGCAAAGGCGGTGTTTTTAATTATATGTCCTGCCCACATAACTTTGTGTCCTCTGCAATTTGGGGAATATTGTAGGTAACACTGTGGGAATGAGCTGAGGGGACATTCATGACTCTCAACCATTCTGGGCAATCACTGGGATTCACCTGAATCAGGCAATTCACCTGAATCACTCTGCATACTAGTGACATTAGCATAGCTAAACTTTGTGCTTCCACTTAGAAACTGCACAAGACAATTTCTTAAGTTGGTGATTTCTTTTGTTGTTAGGAAGGAGAAAATATGAAGCCTTCTATCATTTTTAATATAGCCTTTGTGAGCTTGGATAAATTATTTACAGGGCTATTTTCAGGTACATAAACAGGAGTCAGTAGCTACTTATTTTTAAGTTACTCCATCCTCGCTGTTTACAGTACATCAGGCTGAAATCAACTGCCTAATATCACTTTATAATCTCAAAAATGCTCTTTCCTCTACCCTTGGCAGGTCTAACACACTTGGTATGCAACAGCCTTAAAGCAGCAGCTACTGCCTATTGTCAGCCTCCTTTATCTTGCAAAATGTTATAATCATAAAAATACATTGTTGATAATAATAAAAGTGGTTTTCTTGGACCTGTGGATAAAACAATGGACAGGCAATGTACAGCTACTCAATGGGATGGTTAGGGAGGTCATTTCATTGTTATTTGTGTCTACAAAAGCACAATCATTATCTATTTCCTCAGATTCTGCACAATCAGCTGATCACCTTTTTCCTCTTTCAGATTGCTTAACACACAATTAGAGATGAAGAGCGCTACATTTCTTTGCTATTGCAGCATTTTGGAAGTGCTTCACTGAGGGATTTCTAGTCCTGGTAACTGGCATATGTGTGCATCTGAGCTTGAAATCTGCCTTCAGGGCCCCCTCTTCGTCCAGGCGAGGGGTAGGAGAAGTAACGTGCAAGTGCATCTTCTCATCTGGTTGCTGCACTCTGCTGGTCAGCTTTGACATGCCATGAGAAACTTCCCTGCATTTGCTTAGAGGGCAAAGCTGTGAAGATACATACTCAAATATGCAGGTGGGATAGAGTAAGCAGCACTAGTCCTTGCCTAGATACTAGAGATACCAGGAATCCATTTGTTTTTCTGTTGAAAGTTTATTGTGAGGATGTTGGTCTGAAACTCTAAATTCAGCTGAGGAGGTGGATTCTCCATGTCCCAAGACCACAGAAAGATTGGCCCAATATGTAATGCTTCAGGCATGTCATTGCATCTTTATCTGTCCAATATTAAGTCACTACATTCATTAACAGGTAGTTGAGTGACACACAGCACCACTTTTAGTAACTGACCCTTTGGGGAAACCCATAAGAGCTCACAGAGTTGACACAAGAGAAAACTGCTCCAAGCCTATATAACAAGGAGATGGAAACTGCGTTGGAGGTGTGTGTGGGAGGAAGCAAATCAAAAACAAACATCTAACCCCCCTCTTTATTTCCTGACATAAATACAGTCTTTGAAATCAGTTAGCTTAAAAACTTCTGCATTCATTTAGGTAGCGTTTGAATGTCTGGAAATTTCTCCTCTGGTTTATTTCCAATCCTTAGATCTTCTTCTTTTTTCTTTTTTTTCTGTCTCAGATCAGTAAATGCCTATTACACACACTGGACTATCTTTCTGTTACCCACAACCAGGCTACACATGACTGACGCTGAGTTTTAACGATAGCTGACACAGGGCTATCAAGCAACGTTTTCTATGTCTCTAGACTCCTGCTGTGCTGAACATGTTGGCTGCTACGTATGCTGCGGAGCTGCTTGCCGCCAATTAAAATGCATGTTGAGAGAACAAGGTTTGAATACAATAGGTCAACAGTGGCTATTCCTCAGCAGACTTCAAAATGCTGAGTAGTTGTAACGCTGCACCATTTGCCATCATTTGCAAATATTGCATAGCCTTAAAAAGTGATACAAAACACCTCTAGATGCACTGTCTACACTGTTCACTCATTCCGATAAGACTTTTTTTGCTCGTGTCTATTCTGCCTTTGCACTGAATTGGTCAGGAAGGATCTAGTCCATCCCAAATCCTACAAAGCTGCTGTAGTCCTGTAGTAAGCCTGAGGTGTTATGGACAACTCGGAGAGGAAATAAACGGCAGTTCATCTAAGCTATTTAGATCTTCATATTGGGACTAACTTTGTGTTACTATTTTTATCCCCAGACTTCTGCTGTCCACATGTTAGAACAGTGCTTTGCCTTTTTTTGACTTGAAAAAAATTTTTTTTTTTTTCATATCCCAGACCAGACCAGATCAGAGAATATTTTTCATATTGGGCCTCAAACGAATAGAGGACCCTCTTAATACTTAAAGAAGGGAGGTAAGCTTTATGAGACATTGCACAAATATTAGCATTGCAAAATCACAGAAGTACAAAATATTTTTGACTGAAATTGCGCCATAGAGCCCTTGCACTGCCTCTTCCTACACTTACAATGCTATTTTCATTTGACGACAAAGCAAAAATGATCAGATGTTAGACACTGTCTTTGGTGCAGAGGACTTTCATTACCCCTCCACCAACATATTGCACTTTCTTTGCATGTGCATGACGTGCTGACAGTGCAGAAAGCCTCTGAAGGATGTTGTTGACTGCTTTGTTCGTTCCCAGATGTACCAGTTCTCATGCGTCACCAGCAGGCTCATGTGAGGTTGCTCTCTCTGGAGCTGCCGTAGTCAATAGCACACTCCTTCCAAAAGAAAAGGGTCCATCAGTCTCAAAGAAGGAAGATTTCCAATATTACAGCCACATGTGCTGTTCAACTAGTGCCGCTAAGGACAATATTCTCCATTAAAAAAGGCTGACGGTGACAGCAAGTTGGGTATAAAAGCAGTGGAAGAGGAATACAGGGAAAGGAGCTGGGATATAGCCTACGAGTTTCACTTGGAGCAGGGTGCTAATGTCCGGTTTAGCCTAAAGAGAGCAGGACTCTGTATGAATCTCTCTATGCAAAAATCAGTGCAGCATCAAAGAACAGAAACATGAGTGACAAGAACATCCTGAACGCACAGCTTAGGTGGGAAGGCTGCTGTGCCCTTTTCTTCAGCTTTTTCTGTCTTATTTTCTGGAGGGTGGAAAGGGCTGAAGGTCTACAACATAACTGCATGTCACAACAAACACCGAATCTTTAGCAATCAATTTGCCTATGAACTCCCATTCTTGAACATCAGGACTGATTTTTTTTTTTTCCTCACTATATGTATCTCAATCTTAGTGCAAACTGTGTGAAGAGTATAAAATAAATGTGAAAACCAGAAATTATCCAGCTGGAAACTAAAACGTAATTGCAACTCAGGTGAGATCTGGGAAAATCCATTTTTCAGCAAACAGATAAATTTCCAGCAGAGCTAAGCATATTTCCATTATTAAAGTGAGGTGGTTTATTCTATATGCCTGTGTGTGTCTGTGTCACTTGAAATTAAAGGTTGGTCAAATTACCCATAAATAATCTGGATGGTCAGTGAACCACAGGGGCTGGCATTTCCCAGATACCACAGACATTTTCCTATTCACTTCACTTCCACTTTATTTAAAATAAACTATTTGACATCTAAAATGACTGGGGTTATTCCAGCTGGAGAAAAAAGCACATAGACACACACAAAGTGTAAAGTCCTTCCTCTGTTCTTGTTTCTCGTGGTACCCTGTAAAATGACATGTTTTGATTGACGTGAATTATTATGACACAAAGGAAGAAAAACATACTAGAAAGCAAACAGGCTGCTTTGCTTTTTATTTTTCATCCTTTACTCTAGTGACTATGGAGTCTTGATATTGCGATATAGTTTTATGTAATTGAGCCTGATATAATGCTACAGAAATCAAAGTAAATCTTTCTATTTCTCAGGCTGTTGAATGAGGCCCTAATGAAATTGTAAAAGCTTCCGATTTGCTTAGAATATTCTCCGAAACAAGTCAAGAGAGAGGCTTCCCTAAACCTTTACAAAAGGTCTTCTAAGCAGCATAGATGAAGTCAAAACTCTGCACAGCCACTTCCCTTTGTGGGCCCTAATAATAATATATTTGTGAATAATCCATAATTAAATGAGAAGAGCATAACATTAATTATTTCACTAGATTGTTAATCAGCAGGGTATTCTCTGCCCCCCTCTTCATACCAGCTAACCTGTCAGGGTCTAATAATTGTTGCCATGAACGGGGTTGGGCTAAGGTCCCTGAGGAATGCCAATTCTCTTGTTCCATTAGTGAGAGCACATATAGATCATTTTCAGTACTAATCTAGGGCTAAAATCAATTATGTCTCTTGTATTTAAAAATTAAATTGACTCACCATGGGAGTAGGATAAAGGGAAAAAATACATTCCTCCTATTATGTGTAATTACAATTGTAAAACATTTTCCTTCAAAATGTAATTGCTGCCTATAGAGACTGAAGCTGGAGAGCTTAAACTGTTTAGCTGACACATTCAGTTGTCTTTCAGGTTTTTCCTTCTGAGTATTTAATGCGCTGAAACAGTCTTAAAGATTTCACAACTTTTAAAGGCTCTCAGCAACTGTTCAGGGTTTGAGAATAAAGAAAAAAAATCTAAAATGAATTGGTTCAGTCATCATAATAAAGAATGTGATGGAAGTCATTTATTCTCATAGATGCTTTATTTTTGAGGCAGAAAAAATGATTAAATGGCAATAACTTTGAAGCTGTTTGGGACTTTTCAGTCCATATAGGATGGTGCCTATGTCTATTTTTAATTATTTTGGTCTTTTGAGATGTTGAAGAATGGTTACTCAATACAGTGCAGTACAAACAACCTCCTGGAGTAACTTCAATATACTGTGAGGAATTGCTGAAAGGTAAATTGTGCTTCTTTATTTACATAAGGATATAGGTCTCTGAAGGTATGCAGATTACTAACTGTGCAAAAATAGCCTGTATCACTTGTCACACTAAGCAAATACCAAGAAATAGCTTGTAAAGGATTGGTAAATTATTTGTGTCTTCCATAAATCAGTTGAAAAATGGGAATATGCTTCTGAGGTGACCTGTATTCCTATTTTCATTGAGAATTTTCAGCTCTGATTGTTTCTGCCAGCTTCAGAACTCACTGAAAAATAAGATGAAATGTTTGCAGGAGCATACACAATAAATGTCTCTGTTTTGAATCTCACATTACATTATTCACCAAGCCTAGTTATATGCATATTATAGATATGAATGGTTGTCTGTATAGTTTCAAGCACCTTACAGGATGATGGTTTCTGGACAGCTTATTATTCATGTGGTTTATTTGCCATGTTTAGAAATAACCTCTGACCTGCCAGATTCTATAACAATTGATTAGCCATTTATTAAGACATCTAAGAATCCATTATTCATTCTTTATACATTATTTATAAATGTACTTCTAATTTGATGTATGACTGCTATATTTAGAGTACATAAATTAGTCCGGAAAGGCTAGCTCCTGCAGTGTCCTAGCATTGATAAGAATTGTATCAATAACTAAGTACAATTCCAGTGGGAATTTTCCACATGAGTTTTGAGTTTAAATGAATATTTAGTATTGAAACAATGACAAATTTGGCCTCGAGTCCTTGAGAGCCAATCAGCCAACCTTTTCTAAGTGTTTTTTAAATTATAGAAGTCTATCACTCCAATCACGAAGAGTAGATTGAAACACTGATCTTTGATTTATATGAAATTAATTTTTTTTTTGAGGGGTTGGTAAATGGTATTTTTCCTAAATATTTTGTGGGCACGTGTGTGGGATTTTTACATTTTTCACAGCTGTGTGAAAAAGTTGAACTGTATCACAAACATGCTGAAAATCCACGGGTGGTTTGACTTCAACCTGGTTTAATAAACTCACTTCTCTGAGGTAAGTGAAGGATTAATGGATGTAAGATGGAGATGACTAGGTGGCTGGGAAATCAGCTAACTTTTTGGTCCTCCTCTGATCTCCGTCCCGTCCTGTTCTGATTCATCTTGCAGTGTCACCATCAGATAGTCACACATTTATTTCATCTTGCTTATTTTCTGATTAATTCAGGCAAAATAATATTCAGCAACTTTTTTTGGTAATTTCTGTTTTATAAAAATACGCCCATTTCCATGTAAATAGTCACAGCAGATGAAGTCTAGGATCTAAGATGCTCACTTTGCACCTCAGGTGAAAGATGGTGAGCTATCTGGTGGGTATTTCTCCTTTAAAGTGTCATTATGTAAAGCTGTACCAGAGGAGTGAAATTGTGAAATGTTGTCTATGTATTATCAATAACTTTGGTCAGACCATGAGCTGTCTTAGAGAAGCTAAGGATTAAAATGTGGAAGTGGACATCACGATTTTTGGCAGGCCCACCTCACAAAGGGAGTCTGATGTGTTAGCAGTTCCCTAAATTTCAGTCTAACTGGGGTTTCCAAAAAAAATAAAATGGAGAGAACTAAACTTATCTCAGTAATAGAGTCCTGAGACTAACTTAGCTGAGAAACAATGAACATTATAAGTAATAGAGGTTAAGACTTAGTCTGCAAATACATTAAACAGAAACAAGTGGACGTGATTGTGCAGCATATTCAGCTTTCAAACCAGGGTGATTTTCTTTGCATTAATGTATTTTTTAGAGGCTGAGATGAATAGTATCCTTTACTGCAGATTTTTTTTGCAAGTTATATTCAAAAGTACCCTTTTACTCTAGGGCAAAAGCTAAGAAAAATTCTCTCTTCATCTCTGCTACACCAACAAGCACAAGCAAGAGGGATAACAGGGGCTTTTATTATCTCTGGCATCATCAAAAAATTGTGAGGTTGGTAATTTGAGTAGTCCGCCCTTCATTATACAGTGCAAGTTAAATCAAAATACTCAGCTCCCAGACCATGATCGAGAATATGATTCTGGGACAAGGACAACCTGTGTTGCTGATGAAAAGAAACAAAATCAGTGTGACTTTCAGATGAAAAGAAAAAAAAATAATGTGGCTTTCAGATCACAGAATGATTCAGCACAGAATTAGAGGAAAAAAAGTAATTTGATGCAGGAAACACGAAACCCCACACAATGCTACTTTTAACAGGACCAGATGCTCAGCTTGTTGAATTATAATAACATTGGTGAATTTAGCAGAGGATCTGCCCCAGTAACAAAGTTTCTTTTTATTACAAGCTTTGCTCCTCGTGATAGTTTTATTTATTCACTTGAAAAGATTATTTCTTTGTCTATATCTTTGTCCATTAAGAAGTGTTTTAGGGGCTGAAATTCAGTTATTATTCGGATAAAATTCCAAATTTTCACAGCAGGAAAGAGACAGAGGTGTTTCAAAGCTTGGCAGAGATAAGAATGCAACACCATTGCTAGAAAATCTGATTTTTATCCCAAAAGATATATGATAGCATCTGTCTTTTACATTACCTTCTTTTCCTGACTGTGCCTATTAATAAGATAAAACTTGCAAAAAATCAGGAGGATCAGGAAAGTGAGGGAACAGAAAGGCTGGGCAGAATGACACCCCTTTCACTCGGAGGTGACCAGTCTATTTTGAGACCAATCTACCTTTGTTTGCAAGGCAATGGGGAATATCGTGCTGCCGCTGCCTTCTCCTCAGATAGCTATCACTCCCCATTACTGTCAATACGCAGGTGCCAAAATAGATATTGTACAAATACACACGGTAGAAATGCAGGCAGACAGACAGGGAGGATACGACAGCGTTCGTCAGTGGCAAGCTGCTTCCAAACTCCTAAGGTTTAAGCAATTATTTTAAATTCTGTCTCGGTCTAAACTGATGCTCCGAATAATGAAAGGAAGGAATGAGTGTACCTGGGTGTTTTTTTTCCATGGATTGTTTCCCTCTGCTCGCCCTCACCATAGAAACAAGGAGCATCGTGTCCTAGTGACATCTGACTCCTTTGCTATCTTTAAATGTTTCCCCAGATAATACATTATTGTGCTTGTAGCATCTTCCTTGTGGTTCCCAGAGTGGCTTCAAAAACACTCTGGTCTGTTGACAAAACAAATGAGCAGGAGACACTGTGAAGAAGGACACCCTCCCCCAGAGCTTTCCTGCAGAAAGGACAGCACGCTACCCATAAACGTGTTGTTTAAAGCAGAGGCAGAAGGCAGATAAGGAAAGCCTGGCAATTTGATCGGCTCTATACAGGGACTCAGAGTCTTATTTGACTGGAAAATATCTGATTGACCTTGGACCAGAAACAACTTGTTTGGATCTCTTGGTTCAACTACTCTGTGTGTCAGTCCCTCAGCTAGTGCCTGATGATCCTCCCAGTCCAGCCGATGGATACTGGAGTTTTCCAGAGGTAGTGCTGGGCAGGGCATGGAGGAGTGAAGCTTGGAGTAGGGAGAGGGAACATTTTTTGTATTTTTTAGTATTCAAAATCCAGTGAGTGAGTTAAAAATTAAAGAATATTCAACAAAGAGTTTAAAAATCACCAAAGAAATAGTTTGGCAAAAGGTGGTCAGATTTATTGTGAATGGATCTGAATGAACAAGCAGCAAGAATGAAGACTTTTATTATCATTGTCAAGAGGTAGAAATAGGTCCAATCAGCTAATTTAGGGATAGATTCTGGAGGACATTTTACGATACGCAGTTCTGCATTGAAATACTTGCTGGTAACATCACCTGGCTGTAAGGTACTTCACGAGGGCATTTGATGTTTGTTCTGGCTCCAGACTAAGAGCAAGTATTCCTGTTTTATTTGTGGGATTTGATTAACCCATCCTTAGAGATTTTTAATATGGGATACTCTAAAATTTCCAAGACAAATCTTTTCCAGTATTCTGCTGCCTTCAGCAATAGAAGTTTTCCTAATGCCTGTTCTAACTACTTCTTGCTGAAGTCATCTGCTGGCCTGCCTGCCAGGAACATCATGGGCAGATTGGTCATTAGTATTTTACAAACGCCTGGACTAATATCAGCAGTACCCTTAGGATATCTTCACTAGACTAAACAGCTCGATTTCATTCAGTATTTCTGCTTAGGTCATTTTTTCAGATCTTACCTTTCCTCTTTATCTTTTCTGAAATTTTTTCACTTAAGTCACACCTTCCCTACCTTTCTTGTGAGGTCCAAATTTGATCCTAGCATGATCAGCTGATGTCTTAAGGCTTTTGAAATATCATATCTATTTCAAAGCATTGTTAATATTTATTTTACAAAATATCTTTATGGCAGATAAAATTGATTGACTTACCCCAGAGAAAAGAAAGTATATTATCTTGTCCAAAGAGCCAAAGGTTACATGCGGCTGACCAGTTTCTTGGAAGGTATAAACTAGTTTTACTCTAGCAATCTGAAGTAAAACACATGCTCATCTTTTAAGGAATCTTTCAAACCTATTCATTGTCTCAGAAAAAAAAATTGGGATTTTTCTGATTAAATGTAGGTATCTGTCAGACTTTCTGGTCTAGAATCCATTTAGAGTGTAAAAGAAGATTGTCTTAGATCTCTTCCTAAAATAAATCTCTAAAACTGGTACATTTTGCTTACATAGTTGCACAATAATGAACCCATTTCTCTTCTGTAATAGTACTTACTATAGTAACATATATATATATATATATAGTAATATATAGTGTACTTACACGACCATCCTCTAAATGATTAGACAAAGTTAGGCATAGCGAGCCTTTCCCTTTTGTTTTCTTTCTTTTTCTTTGTAGTGGTCTTTGCACCCATTTTCAGGTGTCATTTTCAGACATTGTGAAATGTCATACTCTCATGTCCTCTTTTCTTAACAGGGAATATTTGGGAGGCAAATTGAGTGTGTGTTATCTCTGAGAGCTATTGTGGTTTCCATGTCAAAAAAGGGTACCTGGTGCCCAATCCTTATAAGAAAGTGGCATATCCAATATTTTTGGAAGATACTTTTGAGGAACTGAGTTTATGCTTTCAGGGAAAAGGTAAGAAAACTTCTTGCTTGAAGCTGATACAAAATATTTCCCTGTGTGTGTTTCCCCTAGTTGTCCCAAGATATATTGCTTCATGACAGCTTTGCTTTAAAATTTTCTTGGTCCTCTTGAAAGAGTTGATATGAGGAGATGCTGGAAAATGTACCTTTAACAACTTGTTGGTGAAAGGTGTCGTGACACGTGGAAGGTGTTTGAACAGTTTTCCCAATTTTAAATGCATAAAAAGAAGGAAAACAAGCATAATTCCTATCCCATTCTGTTCTAAGAAAGTGTGGAACCATACAGAATTTGCATTTTGAGGATTTTATTTCTCTCAGAAGAATTTGTGGAAAACAACTCAATGGGACAGTTGAGCTGTAAGGAGAACTTTTTGCCCATGGAAGCCATGGACTCCAGTTCCAGACAAGGCCTTTGGGGTGCAAATTACAGAAAAGTTGGAGAACTTACACAAAAAGGACCAGGAGACTTTAGAAATCTGAGCTGGAAACAGTGAGATGAAATTCAGTCTAGAACAGAGAGAAAAAAAAAATCATCTAATGCCTCTGGAGAGAGAAGTGCAAAGAGGTAATCTGAAGTAAACATTCAGTAAATGGAAAGTGTGATATTTAGGTTGCAATAACAGTGAAGGAAACCTCTGGGGTGACAATGAGCCATCTCTCTGCTAGAAAGAGCCAGGGAAAGGGAACAACAGAGAGCGTAAATGTGCTTTTGGGGAGTCCTCTGAGTAAATGTTGCATGGTGGTCCAGAGAGAAGGCACAACTTTAGTGATGCTCAGCTGCACTGCAAGGATAATGACCCAAAGATGTTGATATAATGAGAATAATGAAGAGAAAAGGTCATTTTCCAGTCCTGAAAAGGAAGAAGTGACTGAGGGAGAAGACATGTTTGATGAAGTAATCAAGAAGCAAAAGGGAGAATAATAATAATTGCATACAGAATTTGGAAAGCTGTGAATACTATAGAGGGAGGAGAATTAGTAGGGATGGTCTAGTGGGGCTTGGTGGGAGAAATAGAAAAAAAAATGAGCAGCAAAAAAAATAGGCTGAATTAAGTAATTAACTGCTCTTAATAGAGAAGTCTATTAGACTAAGAAATGTTCTCCTAAGAGACGTGGCTGTAAGCTCTTTAGTGCAGACACCGTGACTGCTTATATGTTTGCATTGCACCTAGCACAGTGGGGATCCCGATCCTTATTTGATCCTGTGGGTTCTCCTGCAATAGAAATAACAAACAGCAGTAATTATGTACTGTGGAACAGCAGTAATGGATATGTGCTGAGGCTGATTTCTCCTCTCGTTTACACTCTGCTGGGGTCAATGGGATTATCTGGATGCAGGCTGGTGGTGTTGACAGTGCAGCGTGGCCTGGTCTATGCACAAAACCAAAATATGTGCAGTTCTTTGCTTCAGACTTCTTATTTGTTGACTTCTTATTTGTATCTAAACACTTCCCAGTGACAAAGAGAGCTTTATACTATAGGGAAGCCAAGTTATAAGGACAGACAGAGATATAGGACCAGGGAGCACACCACCAGTGAGTGCTTCTTCACAACCACAAGATTTTCCAGAGGGTGGCAAAGGGAAGCAATGATGTCCAGGGAGCAAAACTGCAGCCTTTGCTCCCCACATCATTTGCATTTCATATACATTTCTGTCCAGTGTCTTATGTTTTCTCCACTGGGCAGCAATCAATTTTGAGAGTAGATCCTAGTGTAAAACACATCACACCAGTCTTGAAGAAACAAAGAGACTGGAGAACACATAGATGAGTAGACATCATCAGGATGGTCACTTGGGACTGGTGGGGTAGGGGCATTTCTGTAGGCTGCATGCAGATGAGATCCTTCACTGACAAAAAAATGGCACTTTCGTGTCTAACAGAATGGAGGGTTGCCTTGTATTTCTCTGAGTGCCT
>JAVCKT010013950.1:0-18903 GCA_032273925.1 Rhynchotus rufescens
GGCCGGGCCGGGCCGGGGCGGGGCGGTGACGCGCGGTCCCGTCATTTCCCGGCTCCGCGGGGTTTCTAGGGACTTTCCGGAGCGGCGGGGCCTTTCCTGCCGCCGCCGGCGCCGCTGAGCGCCGCGCTCTGCCCGCAGGCCGCCGGGCGGCCCCGCGCCGACATGGAGGAGCCCTACCAGGCCGTGAGTGCGGGGCGCGCGGGCTGCCGCTGTGCGGGACCCCGGGCTGGCACGGCGCGGGCGGGGTGTGAGCTGCCCTGCGGGGCGCCGGGGGAGCTCGGCATGTTCCCGGGGCGGGACGGGGGGTCCGTGCCCGTCCTCCTCCCGGGTGGGCCATGGGGGCTGTGCCTGCCCCTGGGAGGCAGGAGATTTTGGGGTGGGGGGGTGTCTGTGTGCGCACCTAGAGGTGGGACACGGGGTCTGTGCACACTCCCTGCTTGGGACAGGGGGCTCTGCTCATGCTCCCTTTGCAGCGAGAGCCTGGGGTCTGTGCCTGCCCCTTGGAGGCAGAACATTGCAGGGGGTCTGTGAGTCTCCTAAGGAGTGTGTGTGTGTGTGTGGGGGTCAGTGCCTGCCCCCAGGTGGGACATGGGGGTCTGCACCTGCACCACAGGGTGCTGGGGGTCTCAGTGCCAACAAATCTCACACTCACTTCTCCCTGTCCCCCAGTGCCTGGATGGCATTGATTACGATGACTTCAATTTCAGCTCCCACATGATGGAGCAGAAGGAGCCGCTGATGGAGACGGGTAAGGGCCCGGTGAGCCCCGCCGGGGGTCCCCGGCTCCAGCGGGGTTTCCCGGCAGGCTGACTCACAGGCACGCTTTCCCGCAGGCCTGTGTCCCCGCTGTCCCGCCTGGGAATCCCTGCCCCGCGCTGCCGGCGCAGGGGCTGCCCTGGCCCCGCTGCGCAGTCTCCCGGGCACTCGAGCTCGGGCTGAGACGCGTCCCCAGGGTCTCCCTGCGCTCCTTGTGCCAGAGCTTTGTCCTTCTCTCTCCTCTGGCAGCTGCTCCCAGATGGGCTCTCACAGCACAGGGGCTGGGGGGTCCTGCCATGGACTCCAGGTCCCCACACGGGCCAGACAGGGTCCCTTCACCTCCTGCGCTGCCTCCACACCGCTGGCATTGTTACCGGGAGTGGAGTTTGGTGATCCTGTGTTTCTCACCACTTTCTCTCCTCTCTGTCCTCCAGTGGAAGGTCCCTACCTCGTCATCATCGAGCAGCCAAAGCAGGTAAGGACGTCGCCCGGGTAAGGCAGGCGGTGGGTACCTGTCACCTGCTGTGCTCCCCACCTCGGATGCGGCTCCGGTGTGCGGCGCTGGCAGCCTGTGGTGGCTGTGGGGCCATGGGGGTGGCAGGGGGCTGAACCCCTGTTGTGCCTCCGCAGAGGGGTTTCCGCTTTCGGTACGGCTGCGAGGGCCCCTCGCACGGGGGGCTGCCGGGAGCATCCAGCGAGAAGGGGCGCAAGACGTATCCTACTGTGAAGGTGAGAGCTGCGCTCGGGAGGAGACGGGGCCGTGTTTTTGGGTGGCCTGTGCAGGTGGGGGCAGTGCCCTGTAACAGGGGTATGATCTGTGCACCAAAAAGCCCTGGACCTTTTGTGGTGCTTAGGGAATTGGAGGGCTGCGTTAGAAGCTGTGGCTACTGTGAGCAGGGATTTTCAGGGCACCCCGGGGTCCTGCCCTTGCTGGCCAGGTGCTCCCCCAGGTCTGGGTGCTGTGCCTTCCTTCCAGCTCCCTTCTGCCTGCAGATCTGCAACTACTCAGGGACAGCCCGGATTGAGGTGGACCTGGTGACCCACAGTGACCCTCCACGAGTGCATGCCCACAGCCTGGTGGGCAAGCAGTGCAACGAGGCTGGCAACTGTATCATGACTGTGGGACCCAAGGACATGACTGCTCAGTACGTGCAAGGGAGACCTCGGGTTGGGGCTGGTGGTGGTCGCCGTCAGGTGCAGTGGGGCTGTGGCTGGTGGGGGGATGGATTTTGCTGGACTGGGGCAATGCCTGTGTTTAGACAAGGTCCTCAATACAGCTTTGTCCCCTTGGTGTTTTCCCTAGTTCTGGGTCCAGCACCAGAGCTGTAAGAGCCTGTGCCTGTTTTAGGCTCCTGTCCTCGGGGCTGCAGCTCCTGCTGCAGCCAGGAGCAGTCTCTGCTCCAGCTTTGTAGGAAAGCTCCATGGCTGGCCCTGTCTTACTCGGAATCCCCGTGGAAGGTACCGTGCTGGAGCAGCCGCTGCAGCCGAGGCAGGCGGGCTCCTTGCTGGTGCTGCTGGCCTCGTGCCCAAAGGTTGCCAGCCCAGCTCAATTTGAAAAAGAAGGTGTTTTCCCTTCGTGCTGCGTACTCATTGCCCATGCATATGAAGCTCCCTGTAGCTGTTATAAATCCAGCCGCTTACTAGCAGGTGGCACATGGCTCAGCCTGGTCCCATTTGCATCCCTGTGGCCTTCAGCCTTCCTGGTTCCCCCTCAGCTCGCCTTTGCAAACATCAGCTTTTTCTCACCATCCAGGATTTTCTTGACCATTCTTTCCTGGCCACTTTTCCCTCCCCGCTGTGATTGCTCCTCTCCCCCATGTGCATGTTGCCCCCTTGCTCCCTATGCTGCACCCCTTTGTTTTGGCCAGCTCCTTTGGGGTGCTCAGCAGTCCCTGCAGCTCTGCAGCTGGCTGTCTCCATCCCTGACTCCCTGAGATCACAGCAGATTTTTCTCCCTAGGTTCAACAACCTCGGTGTGCTCCATGTCACCAAGAAGAATATGATGGAGATCATGAAGGAAAAACTGAAGCAGCAGAAGATGCGCAACAGGAGTCACCTGCTGACAGGTGAGGGCTGCCTGGAGGCCAATGGACTCAGTGGTGGAGTGGCTGGGGAGGAGTGGGAACCCGCTGCTGTGGGTGTCAGAGGAGCTTATGGGGAGGTGAGGATACAGCTGGGGACTTGGAGGGCTGGTGTGCCAGCCTGGGGCAAGCCCCAGCCTTGCCTGGCTCACCGCCCTCTGCCCTGGGCAGAAGCGGAGCTGCGTGAGATTGAGCTGGAGGCCAAGGAGCTGAAGAAGGTGATGGACTTGAGCATAGTGCGGCTGCGCTTCACCGCCTACCTGCGTGACAGCAGCGGGAACTTCACCCTGGCCCTTCAGCCCGTCATCTCGGACCCCATCCACGACAGCAGTGAGTGCAGGGCTGGGTCCTGCTCAGTGCGGGACAGGTTGGGAAGTGTTACAGGAAACTCTGGAAGAGCCTCTGTCGCCTGCCTAGGTGCTGTCCTGGGCTCTCGCAGCCTGGTCCTTGCTCAGCTCTCGCTCCCTGCTCTCACCACTGTCCAGGGGCACCTGGAGTGTTGGACTGGGGGAGAGTGGTTCCCATGATGCAGCCTTGGAGACTGTTGGATGTGCCTGTTTGTCTCGTGCCCTCGGGGTCTGGATGTGCTCTCTGAGCATGTCAAGGGGTGAATAGGCTCCGTTTGGCCAGTTGGTGCCAGTGCCCACGCTCCCCACAGTGCTGTGGGCAGGCAGGGAGGGGACAGGGCAGCATGGGGTAAGGACGTGCTCCCTGTGGCACAGGGGCTCCAACTACTTCTCCACTCTGCAGAGTCCCCAGGAGCTTCCAACCTGAAGATTTCCCGGATGGATAAGACGGCAGGCTCCGTGCGGGGAGGGGACGAGGTCTACTTGCTGTGTGATAAAGTTCAGAAAGGTAAGAGGTTTTCACGCCTGCAGAAAAACCTGTTGGAGGGGTTGCAGCAGGGGCCACGCGCGTCCGAGGGCGTTGGGGCAGCCGGCCATGCGGTCGGAGGGGCTGCAGCGCTGGGGGGCTGTGCCTGCTGAGCCTGGCGAGTGAGACGGGCTGTGCCCGGCTCCGCTTTGTTCCCAGATGACATTGAGGTGCGTTTCTATGAGGATGACGAGAACGGCTGGCAAGCCTTCGGGGACTTCTCCCCCACGGACGTGCACAAGCAGGTAGGGGGAGGCCGGTGTGGCGGGAGCCGCGGGGCGCTGCGGGGTGCTGCGGGGCGCTGCGGGGCGCACGTCCCGGCTCCCGGTCTCACGGCTCCCGTGCCGCCCGCAGTACGCCATCGTCTTCCGCACTCCCCCCTACCACAAGCCCAAGATCGACCGCCCCGTCACAGTCTTCCTGCAGCTGAAGCGGAAGCGGGGGGGCGACGTGAGCGACTCCAAGCAGTTCACCTACTACCCCGTGGTGGAAGGTGAGTGTGTCTCGGAGCTGGCGCTCCTGGCTGCTCAGGTGGGGCTGGCCTGCTCCGCCTGCGGCCCGGGCCTGCGCCTGAATCCTCTGCCTGTGTCTCTCCTCACAGATAAGGAGGAGGTGGAGAGGAAGCGCAAGAAAGTCCTGCCTCAGTTTCCCCAGCACTTTGGCGGGGGCTCGCACATGGGAGGTGCTGGCGGGGGCGCTGGGGGCTTTGGTGCCGGTGGAGGTGAGTTGGACTCTCCTTTCCCTGCTCCCTGCCCCTGTCCTGCCTGCCACAGCCCGGCCTCGGGGGGCTACCTGCTTCCCTCCACCCATCCCACTGATCGCTGGTCTGCAGGTGGGGGCCTCAGCTACCCCTACGCGCCCGGGCTGGCCTACAACAACATCTACTCCTCCGGCCCGCACCCCGTCGGCGGCTACCAGGGCGGCGTGCAGATGAAGGCCCCCAGCATAGACGGGGATGGGGGCGACCGGCCCATGGAGAACACGCAGTGCCAGGAGCTGCGGAAACACGGTACCACGGCTGGGCTGGAGCAGGGGCTGGCAAACAGCACTTGGGGGTAGGAAGGACCCTGGAGAGGTGGCTGTGCAAGACCCAGGCTCAGGACCTTGGCTGGGTCTCCCTGCCCTGGGATGCAAGAGGGTGGAGGGGACTCTCTGCTGCTGCCCAGGTTGACGTCCTTCTTCTCCTTCCAGCCCAGATGTGTCAGCTGTGGATGCTGGCGCTGGCCCGTGGCAATGCCCATGCCCTGCTCGACTACTCCGTCACTGCTGACCCCCGCATGCTGCTGGCCGTGCAGAGGCACCTGGCCGCCTCGCAGGATGAGAACGGAGACACGTGAGTGTGCAGAGCTGCGGGCTCAAGGGCGGGCAGGGTGGGAGAGAGCTTGAGCCCTGCTGGCCCTGTAGAGCCCTGCTCCATGGGGCAGAGACAGCGTTGCAGGGGATTTGTGGGGTGAGGCGTCCATGCCCATGGAGAGGATGTAAAGAGACGTGGAGCTGAGATAGTGTCTCTCTCCTCTCTTTTTCCAGGCCTTTGCACCTTGCTATTATCCACGAGCAGACAGCTGTGATCAAGCAGCTGATTGAGATGGTGGTTAGCATCCCCAACCAGCAGATCATCAATGTCACCAACAACCTGCAGCAGGTACAGTTCTCCCAGGGCAACCCATTGCCATGGAGAAGGACTGGAGGGACTGTCCTCGACCTGGGACTCGCTCCCATTTCCATGTCTTGGGTGGGGGTTGGATCTCCTGCTTAGGCCCTGTGTGAAAGCCATAGGGAGAGAGCAGCAATGTGTGTGCTGGGTCAGTAGTAGCAAAGAGAATGGTGGTGTGGGACTCGGCTTCTCGTGCAAGCGCTCATGCTGGTGCCATTTCTGTCCTGCAGACACCACTGCATCTGGCAGTCATCACCAAGCAGACCCAGGTGGTCCAACTCCTGCTGCAAGCTCGTGCTGACCCCACCTTGCTGGACCGCTATGGCAATTCCCTGCTGCACCTGGCACTTCAGGCTGGCGATGAAGAGATGCTGAGGACACTGCTGGCCCATCTGGGCTCGGCCACTCCTTACCTGCTCCGTCTGCCTAATTTCCATGGTGAGCAAAGCTGGGAGGAAAGCCTCAAAGGGCAGGGACCTGGCACAGTGGGGAATGGTGCTGTTGAGGCCTTGGCCAGAGGCCACTGAGCTTCTCTCTGTGTATTGCAGGCCTCCTACCTGTGCACCTGGCTGTGAAAGCAAAGAGTTTGGCTTGCCTGGACCTGCTGGTCAGGAAGGGAGCGGACATCAATGCTGTGGAGAGGCAGGGTGGAAGGACCCCGTTGCACCTGGCCGTGGAGATGGAGAACCTGAACATGGCCACCCACCTGGTGAAGAAGGTAGGGGAGGTCCAGCCTCCTTTCTCTGGGGTTAGTGACTGTGAGTGAGGATGTGGCAAGAGCTGGCGCTGGGGAGGTCCCCTGTGCGCAGGGCCAGTGGGGGCTCTGGTTTAGGGGCTGGGGAGTGTTAAGGAGTGGGGGGACAGCGCCAAGGCAGCTCACCCTCACGGCCTTGTGCGCTTCCTCCTAGCTGGGCGCAGACGTGAACAGCCGGACCTTTGCTGGGAACACGCCCCTGCACCTGGCCGCAGGCCTGGGCTCCCCCACGCTCACCAAGCTGCTCCTCAAGGCGGGTGAGTGCTGCCCTGCGTCCCTAAAGGGTCCCCTCTGCCGTGGCTGAGCCCTGGCCCTCCCGCCGCCGAGAGCAGGGCCCCGGCCATGCCCGTCCCGCTGGCGCGTGTCGCGGGGCTGCGGTCTGCAGGCGCAGTGTGCTGCTTGCCAGCGTCCCGGGAGCCCCGGGCCAGGCTCATGGCCCTTGGCAGGCGGGTGCAGCCCCACGTGCCCCTCGGCGGGCTCAGCGCACCCTTCCCCACAGGGGCCGATGTGTCGTGTGAGAACGACGAGCCCGTGAGCCCGTCGTCGTCGGAAGCGAGCAGCGACACGGATGCCGATGCTGAGGAGCAGGAGGTGGCCATGGAGCTGGAGGAGGCGACCCCCGGCACGGAGCTCAGCTCGGGCCCCGATCCCGGTGCAGAGCAGGCGTGTGGGGAGGCGAGACCCGCGCAGCGCCGGTGCCACACGCCCCTGGACCTCACTCGGAGCCAGAAGGTGCGGGCCGAGGTGGCGGTGCGCATTGGGGCTCAGGCTGCGCGGTGCTCCGGCAGGGCCTCTTGCAAGAAAGGCTGGGGCCAGACCAGCCTTGTGCTTTGCCAGGGGGCTGCTGCCAGCCTGGGCCAGGCTTGTCCCCTGCGGCAGGGCTGTGGCGCGAGGGCTGCATGTGGTGGTGGCGGCGGCCGGGGCTGCCCTGCCACCAGGCTGCTGCTGCAGCGTGCTGGGGCTGGGGCCACAGCCACGCTGGAGTCCTGCACTGGGGAAGCTCACGTGTGTGTCTTGCAGGTGCGGGAGATCCTGCTGCAGGCCTCACAGCGGCGCCCCGAGGGCGAGCTGCCTGCCACCCCCCAGCCAGGTGAGCCCTCGGTGGGCACGGGGGCTGTGCCCAGGCAAGGCAGGACCCCCTCCTGCCAGCAGGTGCCGGGGCAGCTCGTGACAGAGGTGCCTTTCCCCTGCAGGGAACGTCCTGTCCCTTGACAGTGAAATGCTGCAGGACTTGGAGCAGCTGTTGAACCAGGACTGCAGTGGTTCGGACTGGACTGAACTGGCCAAGAGATTGGGCTTGTGCAGCTTGGTGGAGACCTACAAGGACACGGCTTCCCCCAGCATCAGCCTCCTGCGCAGCTACGAGGTCAGTGCCTTGCCCGGGCGGCCCCGGCCCCGTGCCCCGCAGCCAGCCCCACTCACGGCCCGTCCCTCCCCAGCTTGCGGGCGGCAGCCTCGGCGGGCTGCTCGAGGCGCTCGACTCCATGGGGCTGCGCGAGGTGGTGAGGACGCTGCGCAAAACGGAGACGCTGGAGAAGCTGCAAAGCACAGGTATGGGTGGGAATGGGGCGGGGGGGCCCTGCTGCGCAGCCCCCTCGCCCTGCTGACAGCCCCCGTGCTCCCTTGGCAGAGCTCAAGGAGGACAGCGCCTACGGGAGCCAGTCGGTGGAGGAGGAGCAGGCGCCGGCGCTGCCGCCCGCGCTGCCGCACAGCCAGCAGCCCCAGGTGCACTGAGCCGCCCCGGCCCCTCCGCAAGTGCCTGCCCGCCTCGAGGCCTTCCCGGACTGTGGGGAAAGGCTGCAGCCCGCGGGGCCGCTGCTCCCCGGGCCTCTGGCCCCACTCTGCTCTTATTTAATGGTCCCTCTTCTGGTGAATAAAGGGGGGTCGGTTCCCATCAACCTTGGCCGCCCGTTGTCTCCAGCCTCTGCCTTGATGGGCCAAGGCTTGTGGCACTAATCAGGTAGTACCAACCAGTGCCTTAGTTTCCTCTGGTGCATCAGGCCCTGTTCTCCATCTCGACGGGGCTGTCACTGTCCCCTCCTCAGCAGCCCGTGGTGCCTGCAGTGACAGCTTGGGCCAGGACTGTGCTCAGCCCACGAGCTCTTCTGGGGCAGGGGCAGGGAAAAGCCACGCCTGACACAAGCGCTGAAGAGCAAGTTTTTACTTCAGTAACTGACAGAAGAAGCTGTACAAAGATTTTTCTCCCTTCTCCAAGCCACCTGGGGCAAGGGGAGATTTTTTTTTTCTTCTCTTTTTTTTTTTTTTGCAATAGACTCAGAAGAGCAGAATAAAAAGTTTGACACATTCGCAAAGTCAGTGCTGAACCCAGCCGAGTCCCTGGCGGCCGAGAACAGCGCGTTTCCAGCCCCCCCTCCCCAGCCCTTCTGCCGTTCCCGGTGCCCGGACCCCTCCGCCCGCCCGCCCCGTGCTCCTGCTGCCCGCGCGAGCAGCAGCCCTGCTGCCCGGAGCCGAGGTGCTGCGCGGGCGCCTCCTGCTAATCCCTGGATACGGCACCCGCGGCCTCTGACTACTGCTCGGCCTCCTGCAGCCCCTGGTCTCGGCCCTGCACACGCTCGGCCGTGCTGGGGCTGCGTGGGGTCTGCGTGGGGCTGCAGCAGCAGTGCCCAAAGCAGGAGAGGCAGCCTGGGCTCACTAGCCCCAACAATGTGTCCCTTCCTCGCGGCCTGAGCACTGGCTCTGTGCACCCCTGTGACACGCGAGCACCCCGGCGGGCCGGGCACTAGGGCCACTGCGGGCACTGCGGCCGCTGCCCCACATGTGGGAGCTGCTGTGCCCACGGCTGGCGCCAGGCCCTGCGCTCCCTGCGGGCCCCGTGTCACTGCGGGTCGCTGCTGGTGGCAGGAGGAGCTGGGCGGGCGCAGGCCCGTGGGGTGCAGCAGTGCACACCGGGCAGGCGCCCTCGGCCTGGCATCCGTGTAAAAACCACCCCCAGTGCAGTGTCTACAGGCAATGGCTGGGGCTGTTTTGTTATTTTTTTGCAGTTCCCCAAGAAGCATCAAAATTACCCCCCACCCTCCCCCACGCAAAACTCCGTGGTGGTCAGCTCGAGCTGGTACTAAAAAGTGCAAAACTGTATCACAAAAACTGTTCAAAAGTTGTAAGAAAGCAGGTGGGGGAGCGGCTGGGGCAGCAGGAAGGGGGCCAGGCCCCTGTGGCCCTGGTGCCTCCAGCCACCAGCCTGTGGGAAAGGGGACAAGGACAGGGCTGGCCCTGATGGACCACAGCACCCTGGCCCAGTTGTCCTGCCCCACTTGGATCTGTCCCACGTGGCACAGTGGAGCTGAGCTGCAGGCAATCAGCTCCTGGCTTTTTCACACTAAAGAATTTAGCCCAGTCGGTGGGTTGGGGATATTTCTCCCCCCACAGAAGGGAGGGAGGGAACGAGGGGCCCACAGGCAAGCGCAGTTCAACGGGGGGAGAGGGTGTAAGTCTGGCGGAGGCGACCCTAGGGGCAGCTCCACAGGCAAGGACCAAGCAGGGTCCCGCTCTGCATCCACCTCCAGCAGAGGGGCCTGGAGGCGCCGCAGCCCCGATGGCGGGGCTGGCAGCTGGGCGAGGGCTCTGCTGCCCTGCGGCGCGTGCCCAGCAAGGATGGACTCATGCAGGCTCCCAGCGGGCACGCGGCATCCACCCCAGCACCTGGCGGCAGGGCCGGAGCTGCAGCGCGGGCGGCCGATAACCCTCGCTTAGGATTTGTGGGGCGGCCCGGGGGGCTGGCGGCTGGCGCGCTCTGACACGTTGCGCTTGACCTTGCTGCCCGCGCTGGGGGCCTCCACGTTGAGCGAGGGGCTGGAGCGGGACTTTTTCAGGCCATCGTCCTCACTGCCCGCTGCATCGAAGAGCGTGGACTCGAACGCCGCCAGGTCCTCGGAGCCGGCCTTCAGCTTGGCCCGCAGCAGCATGGCGTAGGTGCCGTAGCGGGATTTCTGGGGGCAAAGAGGGGCAGGGTGAGGGAAGGGCAGGCAGCGCGCTGCTCGTTCCTTGGGGGAGGCCGGTGGTTCCTCCATGGAACCCCCAGGCCAGTTGAGTGGACAGCCCTGCGCGTTCCCAGCAGCAGCCCTGCAGCCCCTGCATCCCGCAGGTCCCTCCTGCCCCACACGGGAGCAGGAGCAGTGCGGGCGAGAGGAGCTGCAGCAGTGCCAGGGTGGCAGTGCTGGGTGGGCAGTGCCGGCGGGGGCAGAGTTCCCTTGGCGCTCGGTGCCACGCAGGGAGCTGGAGCTGGTGCCGATGCAGGGGCAGGAGCTGCAAGTCTGCACCTCTCATCAGCAGAGGGGCCACATGGGCTCCCTGTCCCTCACCAGAGACCTTGGGGACAGCTCCCTGGTGGCAATGGTGTGTGGGCATGTCATGCTGGTGGACACCACGTGTTCTCCAGCTCACCTCAAACTCCAGGTACTCCTCCTTCTGCTTCAGCTCCTCGTACTCCTTGCCCTTCACCTTCTTCTCTGGCAGGGAGGAGCGGTGCTCCACCAGCTCCGCTGACATCGTCTTGAACTTGGTCTCATGGCTCTTCACCTGCTCGTCCTGGGGAAGGGCAAGACCATGTCAGGGCTGCTCCTGTGCAACCCTTCAGCCGCAGGCAGGGGTGGGAAGAGCAAGCAGGAGCCCCACTTCAATGCACCAAGCATCTGAGTTTCTGCTCATGATTTTTTTAAGTGGCAGGCAAAATCACAGGCCCTTAGGGGAACTCTCCCCCTGCCTCTTGGTGGGCTTGCTGCAGTCTCAAAGCTGAAGGCTTTAATCCCCTCTAAAACCAGGCTATATTTTTAATCCTTTCTGCTCTATGAATAACTGTGCTGGCGCGAGTGAGAGCCTGCTAATCCCTGCTTCCGCTCTCCTTTGAATGTCCTGGCTGCAGCAGGACCCTGCAGCAAATGGGCCCCTCCTGGGGAAGGAGTGGGGAGGGCAGCGCAGGGCCTTGCCGTTCTCCCCGGTCTGGCTCCATCGGCCCTCCCTGCTTCGGCAGCTCTCAGCACCCTTTCCCCTTCAGCCGAGTGTGGAGATGGCAGCTGGTCCCTCCACGGCCTGGAGCAGCGTTTCTGCACCAGCTGCCAAGAGCTTCCCCTGCTGCCACAAGAGCCCTCCTCAGCTAGGTGGGTCCTGCCACCTCCAGCTCCCTCCCGTCTCTCTCCCCGGAGCGTTGCCAGCCTCTCCCAGCCCCGCGCGCCCAGCCGTGGCCCTGGCCGCTGCCGTAGGCCAGGGCCTACCTGGGACAGCCTGGTGCACGAGCTGGGCAGCAGCGGGCGGCTGAACTTCTTCTGGGAGCCGATGGCTGCGGGGAAAGGGGGTGCGGAGAACATCGCTGCCACCACATTGATGCGTGTGATCCAGGAGTGCATCTGTTCAGGGTTCCTGCAGGGAAAGGCCAGTGCACTAAGAGCAGGGCCTCAACAGCAATACCCTCCCTCTCTGCCTTCCCAGCTTCCTGCCAACCTGGACACTTCAAAGACCAAGGGACTTGTCCTGTATGGGGACTTGCGGTTCCCATAGGACTGGTTCTGTCCAACTGTGGCACTTGGGACCTCTGCGCCCAGTAACTCACCAGCTCAAGACACGGTGAACTCATGAGAAGCAGGAGGAGAGCTGCTGGGTGAAGCACAGAGCTTGGTCCCCAGCTTTCCCTCGAGGAAGGGCCAGGACAGGAGAAGCAATGGGCAGCTCAGCCCCTTCCCACTCTCCTAGCCATGCTTTGATGACCAAGGATCAGCTCGGTGGCTGTCCCAGGGCCTCCGTGGCACAGTCTGCCTTGTCAAGCCCCTCTCCCCAGGCAGCTCTAGGGCTACTCACTGTGCTTGGAAGAGGAAGACCCTCCAATCAGCTGTCCTGAGGTAGAAGACGTTGGGTCTCTTGTTGTAGTCGGATGCCCGTGTGGCAAGCGAGTGGTGGATGCTAATAGCATTCTTTAACTCCTCTTCTGCCAGCGCTTTTCCTGGCTTATATTCCTCCTGAAAGTCAGAGAGCATTTCAGGGACAGCTCAGGGATGCACCTCCAGGATCCAGCTCTGCAAAGTCACCTACCCTGCAGGGAAGTCCTGGCCCCAGCAGCTCTGCCCGCCGGGAGGCTGTGAGCTCAGCCCGCCAGGCTGCTGCAGGGCTGGGGCCGCCCTGCCCATGCACTGCCACAGGCTCGCCTAAAGCTGGGCGCTGCTAGAGTAGGAGCTAGGCTGTACAGCACGGGTCCCAGGGCTTGGCAGCACCAAGCTAACACGAGGATCCTGACTTTTCCCTACTTTATGTGGCTGGGCAGGGTGTCTACATGGGAATGGATTTGTCGCTACCCAGGTCAAAGGCCCACGGTGCTGCCTCTCTCCAGGCCCCCAGCAAAGCCTAAACAGGCAGCACCTGGGCTGGCAGCTGCTTTCAGCACCTCAAGCTGAGTACCCTGGAAAAGGGGACACTCTAAGGTCTCTGGTTCAGGAGATCAGGACGCTGAAACTCTGATTACAATGAGATTTGTGACACCTGCTGGGGAGCCCTCTCTTTGCTCTCCAGCATTCACAGGGACTGCTGTGAGTGACCTCCGACAGAGCTGAGGTTTGGAGGCCTCCTCTGCTGAGACCCCGTCACCTGTGGCAGCTCTTAGCCTCCCCGCATGGGGCACCCGTTGCTCCCTACCTTCTGCAGGTAGAGAATCATCCCCTTCAGGATGGCGTGGAACGGCTTCCAGCCGCGCTTGCCGCGGGGCGCTGCGGGCAGAAGCAGAGCAAGCGAGACCTCAGTCCTGGGGCCAGGCGAGCACCTCCCCTCCTCCCCAGCGCTCTGCGCCGCGCACGTCATCCCACCCCGGGGACGGGCTGCGCGCCAGGCCTGGCCCCGCGCACCTGAGCCCGCGGCGGCCGCGCGCCGGCAGATGGTGCAGCGGGAGGGGGGCTGCTCGCGCCCCGCGGGGCCGCAGCGGCTGCGCTCCGCGCCGAGCCGCCCGCCTCGCTGCCCGCTCCGCTCCGCGCTCGCAGGCAGCGCTGCCCGCCACGTAGTGCCGGCTTTGGAGGGGCAGCAGCCTCTCATCAGATCCAGGGGCCATTGAACAGCTGGGGGTTAGTGAGGGTTGTGCAGGGCACGCAGGGAGCGCGCCTGGCAGCACCCAGCCCACCGCAGCCCGTGGGGCAGCTCCTGTGCCCCCCTCGTCCTGCAGCGAGGCCAGCCTGCCCCGAGAGGCCACAGCACCTCCTCATCTGCCAACCTCCCCAGCACCACGGGCAGAGGACGCACAGGCCTCTGCGCAGCCCCATCGTCAGGGCGGTCAGACAGGGGAGGCCTTGGGCTCCCAAACGCCCAGGCCAGAGCGTGCCTGTCTCAACCTGACAAACACGGTGTGGGGGCTGATGTGGAGGCTGCTTTGATGCAGTCGTCAGGTTTGGTGCTGTGCCTCCTGCCCTGCTCCCACTGTGCCAATTTCTGGAGCACTCCACCATGTCCCAGTCTCCCCCATTGAGTCCCTCCCATGAGGTGCCCAGCACCTACTCTTCTTGCAGTCAGGATCCGCGTGGATCTTGCGCACTAGCAGCCCGTGCTTGTAGGTGGCGATGTTGGGGTCTTGCGAGAAGTCCAGGAAGGGGTTACTGCAGCTGCTGATGCGTTTGATGGACTTGGGATTGGGGTCAGCCAGCTCTGAGAGGGACTTTCGCAGCTCCTCTTCGTCTCTGCCAGGTACAGATTTTTGTCAGTGAAGATGGGAAGCGCCCGTTACCCAGGCTGGGGCCAGTGAATCCCCCTCAAACCGGGCCCCGTGCCGGGCAGGCAGCGCCGCTGCTGCCTCCCCCCGCCCGCCGCGGGGATGCGGGAGCCCGGAGCTGCTGCCTCCCCCCGCGCTCGTCAGCGCTCGCTGCTAATTAAACCCCTCAGCATCCGCGGGCCGTCTCCATGGCAGCGGCCCCAGCGCGCTGGCTGGCGCTGGCGTTACGCGCCGCGCTGATTAATCCCCCCGCGCGGGCGCCGCGGGGCCCGCTCCGCCACGGCCTCCCGCGCCAGGCGCCGGCCCGCGCCGAACCAGCCATGCTGCGGTGCCGAGCGGGCTCCGAGCGCGAGGAGGGCAAGGGAGGCGTCCCGCCGCCGCGGCGCTGCCAGGAAGGGATACTCACATGGCCCATTGCAGCTTCTCGTTCTTGATGGAGCCGTAGAGCGCCTGTGGAGAGAGCAGAGCGACGGGTCAGGCCAGTTGCGCAGGGCAGGGGCACGAGGCTGCCAGGGTGCAAGACAGAGGGACTGGCGGCCCGCGAGTGCCCAGCTGCAGGAGCGAGGCAGGGAGAGCCGGCAGCACCGCGCGGGCAGCAGCGGTGCCCCCCGTGCGGCAGCATTGACACCGGCAGCCCAGCGCAGGGACAGCTCCGTGCTCCCGGGCACACCGGCGCCAGGAGGGAGGCCCCAGGCACCTTGGAGTAGGGGCCCTCCAGCCAGGGCAGGGGGACGGGGATGAAGGCAGGACAAGAGCAGCAGACGGTCGGGGCTGGTCGCACAGGGGCACTGGCAGAGGGGCAGGCTGCCCGGGGGATGCTGGCTCTGCTCTGGGACCCCAGGCAATAGGGCACCCCAGGGCATGCAACACCATGCACAGCTGTGCCATGTGCTGGCTCATGGCACTTGCAGCATCTCGTCTCGCGTGTCTGCCCATGACAGAGGCGCGGGGCTGGCAGCACGAAGGTGCCTTTTGCCAAGTGTCCCCAGGCCTTGGAGCGGTGCCGTTCCTGCTACAGGTGCCCCAGGCTGCCGACAGCAAACATCTCACTGCACGGGCCAGCCCGAGGAAGCGCGAGGCCCCCGCACCCACGGACCCAGCCAGGCCTCACCAACCACGGACACCACAGAGCGCCCCGCGGGGCTGCAGCACTGGCCTCGCACAGCAAGCACACAGCTAACAACCCTGACACGGGTCCTGCTCCCACAGAGGGGCTTACTGCCCCGGGCTATCAGGAAATGGGTGCTCCACAGCGATGCTCCTCCAGCTGAGAGCGCCTCCAGGCTTCACCAGAGACTCCAGCAGGGCACTTGCTCCCAAGCCTGGTACCAGGTGGTCGCTGCCCTGGGTAGTACAGTACCCCTCTAGGTAGTTACAGCCTATTCCTACAAGCCAAATCCTCTCCGGCTTCTCTGCAATTCCCTGAGCCCCTTACTGCCCCAAATACTTGAGAGTTTGGCTAGTCATAGTCTGGTGCCCATTTTCCAATGCATGAAGAAGCTAAGTCCATTTGCAGAGGGATGGTCTAGAGATCAGTCCCCAGCTCTGGAGAGAGGGTTTCAGACCAGTGTTCACAGAGGAACTGAGATCAAGGAGCTTAACAGATCTGCACGGCATCATCCTCAGAGGATAATTGAGTTTCGCACAGACTGTTCAGGCAGCTATCAACATCCATCACTTGGCCAGAGACTGCTGGTGAGATATCTTGCTGATGGCAGACAAAGTACAACTGCAGCCATGCAGGGACCCGCGAAACCCAGCCAGAAGACAAGCCCAAACAGTGTCTGGGCAAGGCAAATCCATCACTCCACATGGGAGATGTAGCTGAACTAGAATGGAGCAGGGACGAGGCTCGTTATGTATTTCCAGGTCAGTGAAATGCTGACTCAACATCAATTTGGAAGAGGAAAGGGGGTCTCCTCTATCTGCAGATGAAGAACAGGGTTCGGTTGTCCGCTGGGAAGATGTCAGACTCATGGAGTGAACAGGCTCAGCCCCTGAGAGGAGATGAGTCCTGGGCCCTGGTTCCGCAGCCCTCACCCTCGAGGCTGAGGTCTGGGATGAAGGGACCCACTGGCAGCAACATTTACAGAGCAGTCTGGGTGGAAAGAAGAAATGAAAGTCCTGCAGAATAGAACCTGGTAATTAAATTAAAAAAAAAAAAAAAAAAAAAAACAGCAGGAGAGAGAAACAGGCCTTGGAAAAACAATGTATATGGTAAGGAATCATCACGGGTAACAGAAGGGAAGGGATCTTACTCACTGATGGGGGTTCAGCAGGGCCTACGAACCAACAGAGAGATTAGCAAAACGGCACAGAGAGGTGGAGATTGAAAACAGGGGAACTGCAGAAGAGCTCCTCGGAAAGCGGTGAATAATCCCAGGGGCCCGGGTGCTGCCTGGGCCAGGGCAGCTGCTGGCAGGCTGGTACCGGCCCGGTGTGAGCTGGGTCAGCGTGCACAGGGGTGGGAGAGCTCCGCGTGCGGCGGGATGGGGCTGCGACGCAGCGAGGCCGGGGCTGGGGCAGAGCGCGGCGGGTCGGGAGCGGTGCCGGAGGGGACGGAGCCCGCCTGGAGCAGAGCCCCGTGCCAGCCTGGTGGGAGGGTGTCTGCTAAAACACACAGTGCAAGAGCTGGTGCCAAAAACGCTCGGGGAGTAATTCTGAATGAAAGCGACGTCTGCACAGTGCCGGAGAACGGCTCAGCAGAGCAAAACACTATAAAAACCTGGGCTCTGGAACTGCCTCCGAACACTTCAAAGGACAAACTCACAGCTTCAAAAGGTTCGAGTGGCCCTGCCACAAGCACCGGCAGTGTCACACGTTCCTGCTGAGGGTGGAGGCCGGGAAGTGCCCTCATCTCAGAACCAGGTCCGGGAAGCGGCAGGGCCAGCACTGCTGGTGGCCGGGGCAGCGGGCGGCAAACGGCAGCGCTGCGGTGGCGGGAGAGGAGCAAGACAAAACTTTACACCCGCGCTTAGACCCTGCCAAGGCTCTGCTTGGCCAAACGCCATCCCCTGCTCACAGCTGTTTGATGCCTTGTAGGAAACTAATGCGCTGGGCTCCGTGCAGCTCCTAGCACTGCACTGGCACTGCACTGGCACTGCAACGGCAAACACTGTCTGTCCACCGAGCCAGGCCTTGTGGCAGGGCCAACTGAACAGTCCGGGCTCCTGAACCAAGCTCACGAGAGCTGCATCAGTAGGGGCCAGAGTCAACAGCCTCCCAGCTCCGCTCACTCTCTCGGCTGCAGGTGCTCTCTGGACTCCAGGACTGGCACTTCTTGGCCTCTCTGGATGTGTGAGGCTGCCCATGAGAAGGGCGGGCAGAGGGCCGTCCCTGGCACCGGCCTTGCTCCCAAGCGCAGGGGTGCTGTCACCGCAGGGCTCTGGGCTCCCTGCTGCAGGGCACTGGTCCCAGCTCTGCCCCAGACAGGAGCAGCACCTGAGAGACCGAGGAGCCCTCTCCCAGTGGGACTGCTCACTGAAACAATGAGCTCTTCCTTCCGTGCCCTCCCTCCACGTCCTGCTCCAGCAAGCGTTTCCAGGAGGGCTACAGCCGGCAAGAGCAGCTCTCACGCTGCCCCAGCCTCAGCACCGTCACACGAGCAGGGCCCAGGGCGCTGCCCAGCACAGGCTCAGGGCTCCCCAGGGCAGCAGGAGCAGCCAGGGGTCCCACACTCAGCTTTGGCACAGACAGGACTGAACTGAGGGCCGTAAATCCCCTCTGTGCCCGACATACTGGGCTAAGGCAGGAATTTAGGCACTAGGCAGAGAGGGTTAACCCTTTCCAAGGATCCTCTGGTGAAGACCACAACTGTTACAGATGCATTACGGAGGCAGCGTGTCCCTTTTCCAGGGTGCTGGCTCTTGTGCTTAGCAACCTAATATTCAGCTCCCAGAGCAGCAAGCTGCCATGCGTGGGTCAAGATTTCTATTCTTCCTGCCAGCACCAAGAAAAGTCATGGCCATGTGACATTTTGCAAAAGAGACTTCACAGCTACAAAGTACCTTCCGTGCAGATACTCTCCCTTTGGCTGTGCCTGGCAGCATCTCAGTACGAGAGCTCAGGCACTGGCTTTCCCCAACTTTTCCTCAGCAAAAAAATAATCTTTCTCGCCAGAAAAGCCACAAAACCAGCCCTGAGGGACAGTACTGCCACATCAGGGGCCTCCGTCAGAGCAGAGACCCTGGCCATACCTGCGTCACGTCCCTTATTCACCAGCAAGCCCCTGCGCCCTGCCTGCTCTGCAGCTTCCTGGCTCGGGATGAGCCGCTCGGCGCCTGGCACACGCCTGCCCTGCGCGCCCCGTGTCCCCACTTGCACCAGTGCCGCAGAGCAGGGTGAGAACTCCCCCCTCGTCCCCCTCCCCACCGCAAGGGCATCTCAAACGTCAGCCCAGAGGGGAAGTTTGGAGGGGGACTTTCCTCCCCTTCGGCTGGGCTGCCGTGAGGACAGTGTCCTGCGCGTCACCTTCAGCCCTGCTGCAGGTGGCCAAAGCAGGCGGTGGGAAGGGCTGCACACCGTGCCCTGCACCGGCAGCTTGGCACTGCCTCGAGCCACGTCAGGCTCCTAAAACACTCCTTGCCCTGCCAAGTGTCCACAGGCCCATTGCTGCCCGAGTCCCTAAATCCCCCCGGCGCAGCCCCACGGCACAGGGAGCGACGCTCCAGCATCTCTCTTCCAGCTGCCTGTTTCCATCCGAGTGCGTCACAACTTAATGCTGCCCCCAGACCGTACTGCGCTATGACAGCATCGCAGCCTGTCATCGCTGCCATGTCCCCACCGGGCGCGTTTTGACCGCGGAGGCAGCCCAGCCCCGCGGTCCCCCCGTCTGCATCCGCCAGCCTCCTGCCTCACAGCGCGGTTGTGGAGAGGGCTCTCCCGGCCGCTGCGCTGGCAGCAGGCACCCCACTGAAGCAGGGCATGCCCGGAGCCACCCTTCCCGCCTCTCCCCACGTACGCACCCCGGCGCAACTCCTCCAATACCGGCTCACCCCGAGCAACCTCCCGGCGCCAAAATGCTCCCCTTTCCTTCTTATCCAGAGCGCCACTCGTTCCTCCCGAGCCCGGCGGGGGGCCCGGGGCTGCGGCG